>OZ023324.1:25002596-25022797 GCA_964007375.1 Ophion obscuratus | reverse complement strand
TAAACAATCATTTTTACTCGGGTATGTTTATTCCAAAAAAATCTGCGCCTTTGCACAGCTGTTCGGACCTGTGTTTGATTGCCCAACTTCTACCTAGCAGCGCTTCGGGTGGCAGACGCGAGAACTGCCCGTTTGCCTCATTATCCGAGTCACTCCCCACCCTAGGAGTTTCCAGACCTGCACGTAAGACCGTGGTACAGACATGTGCCGATTCAAACGGCCGCGCTCTCCCACCCGAAATTGAGAGAGGCCCGGCCGATTCGTTCTGCCAATGGGAAGCGTGGATAAGGAAGAAGCGACGGGGCTATAAATACGCGAGACGTGATAATGATAAATTGGACTGCTTTAATCGAGTCTGGCTGGGCCTTGAAAAAGGCAGCGTGCCTCGGTGTAATAACGCTACTGCGTTATTTCGTTTCTTTTATCCACGGTGCACATTTATTCACAATAGATAGGGGGGGGGGGGCGGGTTGGTGTCGTAATAACGTATGGAACACGTACGCAATGAATAATTACACAGTACTATGCTTCTCTTTCACGAGTCTCGGTAAACTTTTCGAATGCCGTGTAGAGTGACTCTGCCTGTTGGCAACGTTCACGTTCCAAGAGTTGCCTTTTCCATCGTTGTATGAGATACTGTACGGCGACGAGGCGATGAGGGCGGTGGCCGCTCCGTTACCTCGCGTGTCGTGGGCTACTTGTCGAAACACGTTCGATACGAAAGACGGTAATGTGCCGATCGCGACGGAGGCGGGAAAACCTACGGGCGGTAACCGAGGCCTCGGCACAACCGGCGCCATGATCAATGGAAAGCCAGGAAACATCGAGAGTGACGAAAGATCGTAACGATCTCGTTTTTGCCAACGACCGCCACGACTTTTTCTCCCATATTTGTAGGCCGGCTCTGTGAAAACGCGCGACGATGCTTTCATTAGATTTTAATCGTGCTCAGGGAGAAAAGCGCCCTGTGGCCCACCGTCGTCCTACACTGAGAAAAAAACTAATTGAATGAAAAAAATACATTGTTTGATGCAAATAAATGTTTGATCGCGGAGTGCCACCGATATATGAGATTGTTACAATACTATAAAATATTGGAAAACGTGATTGATTCAAATAACATATTATTTTTTTTTGAAAATATCTTCTGTTCTCTGAATATCTACATTATCCTTCAAATAAAATTTATCATGGAAGTCATTCTATATATTGGTTTTTTTCCTCAGGTACACACGCTTTTCGCGTTTGTTACCTATTCTTTCCCCCTTATTGTGCCCGTTTCTTTCCTCTACTGTTTTTTTACTCCTTTTTTTCTCCATCTTTCTCCCCGTTTCCCCCCCTCTTGCGGCCGCAGGCGACTTCCCCCTCTGTATTATATTCATCATGATATTTCTGTCATGAGTATAGGAAACTGCGGAAAACCTACAAACACCAATAAACACAGCCGGTCATCGAGTTCCCCCCCCCCCCCCACCCCCAGTCGTGGAACTAGTCTTATTTCGCCGCGAAATGCCGAAGAAAAACATTTCACGACGAAATTGTACGCGACTGGGATTCGAACCCGGGACCTCCCGGTCAGCTGGTTTAGTGACCAGCACGCTAACCACTAGACCATCGCACCGGTTCTAAATCATTCTACATACAATCCGTAGATGTATGGATTAAATAATTAAGCGGCTCATACAACATTTTTTGTTTCGTACAAAAATATAATCAATAGAATGAATTATTTCTTTACTACATCGAAACTAATATGCCATGAGGCGTAAGTTTTTCAATTTGTTTTAAATCTTGAATAAAAAGCGAGCATTAGAATGATCATCCACGATAATAGTGGAGAGAATATCAGATATCCAATGGAGTATCCATGGAGAGAATATTAGATATTCAACTGATAAGGGGCCGTCCATATATTACGTCATCGATTTTTGATGATTTTCGACCCCCCCCCCCCCCCTACAATCATCCTATCGTCATTTCCTAATGACCCCCCCCCCCCTCTCGCAAAATAGACGTCATTACCAGTTTGGCAAAATTAAAACATTTGCGGATTTGAGAAAAATTGGGTAACATTAAAACATTTTGTTATAGAATCATCTTTTATTATTTTGTACTTTGGCAATGTTTATTAATATAATAATATTATTCTTCCCTATTCTTTAGTTTTCTTTGGATAGCTCCCATATTTTGTTATAGAATCATCTTTTATTATTTTGTACTTTGGCAATTTTCATTAATATAATAATATTATTCTTCCCTATTCTTTAGTTTTCTTTGGATAGCTCCCACGGAGTTTTCACCCATTCTTGCAAATCCTGGATTACGGGTAATATCTCTGTATCCTCCCCATATTCATTTTGGCGCGATTGAACTATTTTCATAGGTACGCTGTTATTTGAAGTTCTCGAATATAATGTAGACAAACCTTATGTAATAAATAAATAAATAATGAGTTCAATAATTAATACCATTAGGTACTTGCAAAATATTTTTCATCACTCATGCGGGGAAACCACTCTAGTTGTACAATATACTATTGTACATTTTGAAGTAACTGGTATCACAAGAATGACGTCAATTTCGAAACGCCCCCCCCCCCCCCCCCTCATCCATCATTTACCGTCATCCGCAGACGAACCTCCCCCCCCAAATCTAGAATGACGTAATATATGGACGGCCCCTAAGAACATGCTACACTTTGATCTTAGCCGTGCTAAGAGCGCGCGTGCGGCTTCTAGCGGTTACTCCGAGAACTACGGGTTTTCTCACACCTGTCATTTCGGTGGCGCTCGGCCATGATTTGGTTGAATTTTTTTTCAACCAAATGCGCACGAAACAAATTTTATTTTCGCATAATTTTTTAACCAATTCAGACAATTGCTTAATATTTTTCAATCAAATGAAATATTAATATTTTTACGAATAATGCACTTGAAAATCAATATCGGATACGGTGAAAAAATAAAATAAAATATTTGCTCAATGGAAATTTTATCTGAATCAAACGAGCGAAATTCAATTTTTCTTGTGTACTCGAAACAACAGTATTCATTTTATGAATTGAAACGCTTTTTTTTGTTCGCTGCAGAAGTTGCATTCAAAGCTATATAATTTGTTCGCGATAATTTTTTCGATAGATTCAATAATATATCGTTCTCGGCTAACAATATATCTTATTATTTTTTATTTTTTTTATTGGGTCTGTTCCAGCCGTACAGGGTCTTTCCCTTTTAACGAGCCCCAAATCTGCCTCAACTCCTTTCAACCTTCCATTCCACCACTATACCCCCCCCCTCTCTCTCCTTATATCATCCGTTCCTCATCTCCCCCGTCTACCGCCAATTCCACACCCCCCCGCCCCACCTGCGGCCGCAGCCGACTTCCCCCTCTGCATCGTATTCACCATGACATCTGTCATGGGTATAGGGAAACTGCGGAAAACCTATACCAATACAGCCGGTCATCAAGTTCGCCCCCCAGTCGTGGAACTAGTCTTATTTCGCCGTGAAATGCCGAAGAAAAACATTTCACGACGAAGTGTACGCGACTGGGTTTCGAACCCGGGACCTCCCGGTCCGCAGGTTTAGTGGCAAGCACGCTAACCACTAGACCATCGCACCGGTTGGCTAACAATATATCTTTTGAATGAAATAAAACTTTCAATTTTATCAGGTTATTAAAGTGAATGGTGTTTTGTTTGGACTAATAAATCCGATTATTTACACCAACAATTTTACAATTGAATCAACGAAATTTCATTCAATAACACCAATGATATTGGATCAATGATTTTTTTTTCTCAGTGTAACGACCAAGTTTTCTCCTGGACGGGTCACGGATTTCGGGCAAACGAAGAGAAAGACGTTGTTCTTTTGGGTGGGGATCGGAAATTCGAGCGATCAATATTCAGAAGGACCGAAATTTCGTATTCAGTAATGACGAAAGTTCCAATATAGATAGATCAATCTTATGATAGTCTGCAAGATAGCTAATCGAAATTGTGAATACAAAAATCTCGAAGTTGATTTATACCGAAAGCAAATATCACATTTAACAAAAATAACGAGCGATATAATATTGATTCGCCTGTATATATACACCAAATAATTCGAGACGTCAAATCGTCGAATTGGAACTATTACGACAGTTTACAATTTCGAATTCATTAAAGCGAAGGACCAAAAAGTCGTTCAGTTAAAATACCAATAGGCCAAAATGGCGTACGGCCCGGATGACGAAAACTTAGGATCGAGTAATCCTACTTGCGCTTCAGAATGAAGATGGCAGATGGCGTTAGTGGTCAGCCGGGTCAGGCAGCCATTCCATGTTCACCATTTAAGTATTCGCCATTTCGGACCATCGATCATTTGCGTTTCTAAGATCTACACATTCGAAGTTTGCAGTCTCGATATATGGCTTTTTGCTATTTTGGTATTACGAATATTAGACACTGACTTTTATATTTCGGAGATATAAATGTTGTAGATTGTTCGAATCTATATTTGTATGACTCAAACTGCAGACTATCAGAATATATTTCCTCAATAAATGACCTATCGAAAAAATAATCCTTTGGTGTAATAGTTATTCGATTACGTCATCGGCCAAAGGATAACATTTCGAATAATTTAACATTGGTTATTTTGAGAGTTCATAATTTTGTTGTTTCGAAATGTTTGTCGTTCTATATTTGGTCATTTGACATTTTGACACCCACCCTGTTCTTTTTTCACTTTGCCGAAAAATCAAGCGTTCCTGTAAGCGAAGACTGGACATCTGCAAGGGAGGTATCTCTCTCTCTCTCTCTTGAGTTAGAAAAATAGAGGAAGGCGAATGGAGGAACGATATATCGCCATTGTTAAATCGATAAAAAGAAAATACCAACTTCTCGTTTTGATGGCGTTCATCAATTGAATTCCAATGTGTCGTTGAAGCAAGTTGTGAAAGGAAAACGGATCGCTAAGACGACCGAACATTTTTTTATCTGGCAACAACATTCTCCCGCTGTTTGTTTGCATCCTTGAAGAGATACCGAGTCCGTACGGAGAACCTACGGAAGTTTATCGTCAATCACGCGTTCAAAAAGACAAAACTCGAACGCGCAAGTCCACACACGACGATGAACATTTACCTCGAGCGTATTGGTCGAGCATTGGGTATCCGAGGACGCCTTTTTTCCCTCGTTTTCTTCTTCTGCTCTTTCTCCTTTTTCGCCCGCTCCTACCGTTCCAAATATATTCCGTCCTATAATAGGGAGTTGCGTTGACGGTGGTAATCATTTTACGGCCCGACGCGCGTCCCATTTTCGCCCTCGCGACCGTTTGATTCGCGCTTAAACCAGATTTGCCATTTCCATGGTAAACGAATGAATCGGCGTCGGCGGGTTGGTCCGGTACGGCGTGGTAATCGCGGTGAAACTTGGATCCCGCAAGCTCGGACGGATTAAAAGATGGCGCTTGTTTGCCCTGACCTGTAAAAATTCAGGCCAACAGAGCGATGAGCTATTATCCTCGGAAACGCCCGAGTCGAAATTTTCACCCAATTTTAAAGGCCTTTGATCCCATGCCAGCCTCACTTGAGTCTGTTTACTGCTCGAAGTCCTACCGCGAAATTGTTCTAACCTGTTTGAGTTACGACCTAGTAACTGGCTTGCCCAATTGAGCTCATACGAACTGACCAATGGTTGGCTCGCTACCAGCTAGTAAGATTTTGAATGTTTTGTTATCCAGCCCTTGTCTAGTCACTGCCCAGCTGATGTTGGTCACAAATTACAAAGTGTGGTTATGTGACTACGTGTAGTTCCATCGAGCGATTGGCTCATGGCTGGCTAAGCAACTTGAGTTACAGATGGCGCTGCGAATGCAAGCATTCTCAAGTTGGTATCTCGCCATGACCTAGCCAGCTATGCGGCTGTGCACCCCTTGGCTAGTCACTGTCCAGCCGATCTTGGTCACAAATGACAAAGTGTGGTTATGCGAATACGTGTAGTGCCATCGTGCGGCTGGCTCATGGTTGGTTAAGCAACTTGAGTTACAGATGACGTTGCGAATGAATAAAATCCTCAAGTCGGTAACTCGCGATGACCTAGCCAACACTTCCCAACTGCGGCCGCGTTAGCCGGAATAAATGATCGGACAAATACAATTTAAGGTTATCTAGTTCTATGCGATTATCGCTCTCAATGAGAACGCAATAGTCATTTATCCAATCGTGTTATTGACATTGGTTAATCCACCCGTTTGTCAATAACCTGACACTGTGTAGTGTAACATATGTAGACGATAAGAAAATTCAAAAATTAAACAATTAGAACTGGCTCAGTGGACAACGTCACAACTCATCACCCAGAGGTCCCGGGATCGAAACTACGTTACGGTGTAAGCGTTTGTCTGAAATAATTTAAAATTGAACCATTAATATATTTACAGTACAAATATAACCCAAATTAATGGACACCGAAAATATCGCGAAAGGGTCCAATGATGTAAATAATGTGCGAAAAAATCACGAAGATATAAATATATAGCCGAAAATTTTTCAAATCTAATCGCCACTTAATTTTTTCGTTCCCAGTTGCTAGCTGAAAAAACTAGGTCATGGCTAGGTCAGAAATACAGGGTGTCCAATAGGAAGTTGCTAAAACTAAATAAGTGTCTCTTCCCTCCATGAATTCAATAGGGGTCCCTTCTTCTAAGGCGCATACTTGAGGCCCCGCAGTTTTATTCCAGCCGTGGCTGAAGCAAGTACGCGCGCGTCAAAATGAGTGAGCTCACCGCGGAAGAAAAAGTATATCTTATTGAGTGCTTCTTCTCGAGGGGAAACATTTATAGTAATGCGTATAGAGGGTTTCGTACTAAGTTTGGAACTCATAGAGTTGCCAGCGAAAACACTCTAAAAAGGTAAGAATTTAATATTTATTCATATTCATCTATCACACAACTTGTGTTTCAATTCAATTAAACTGCATCGAAGTAATTTTACGTTAATTTTTGTAGGATAATCGATAACTTCGTGAAGTATGGTACACTCCAGGACCGTAGACACGAGTTGCCAGGTCCATCTGTTACGGTGACTACACCAGAGAAGATCAACGAAGTTGAGAATTATTTCAAACAAAATCCAAATGATTCGATTTGGAAAGCTGTTCAAGCATTAAAAATAACCAAATCATCATTACACAACATTTTGAAATATTTTTTAACGTTTCATCCGTATAAAATAAGCACTCGTCAATTGTTAACTGAACATGCCATGACGAAACGCATCGAATTTTGTAACACTATTACGGGAATGTTTGAAGTCGAAGAACTTAATGAGAAATTGATTATTTATTCCGATGGAGCACATTTTTGGGTGAATGGGTACGTAAACAAGCAAAATTACCGGTTTTGGGGAACGGAAAATCCCAACATATCGCTAGCGAAGTCCCTTCATCCACAGAAAGTAACGGCATGGGCAGTGATTTCAGTAAAAGGAATTTATTTGCAATTCTTGGAATCTACAGTAACAGGAGAGAGTTACAAGCAGCTTTTGGAAACGAAATTCTTCCCTTATGCAAAAACGAGGGGACTGGTTAAAATTTTTTACTTCATGCAAGATGGAGCAACGCCGCACCAGACTCATAAGGTGTTTGAAGCTATTCATCGCGTATGTGGGACTCGAGTAATCGGTCTGGGGTACCCTAAATTTGCTCACGGCGGACTAGAATGGCCTCCGTACTCACTGGACCTGAGCTCTTGTGATTTTTTCTTGTGGGGTTACAATAAAGATCATTGTTACGCTAAAAACCCCAGCACGGTAGAAGAACTGATCGCGGCCATCCAGGAAGGGGATCGCGGCATTACTAACGATATGTTGGACACAGTTTTTCACAGTTTTCAAAAGAGAATTGAATTTTGTGCACAATCTAACGGTTCGCACTTCGAAAATATATATCATTAATTACTGTACTTTTTCGTTATTTTTATAAGATGTAATAAATTGACATAAAAAATATTTGCCTGGGTTTTATTCATGTGCGTTTCAAACTGCAGAGTTGCCTCTATTTAAAGCAATTTGGCTTTTCTGATTCTGTGCACGTGTTTTAAAATGACAGTCGATTAGTTTCAGCAACTTCCTATTGGACAGCCTGTTTAATACAGCCGTGAGATATTTCGTTCTATCTAGTCACCATCTAATTTTTTGTATTCAGTCACTAGAGTGCCAAAGCGTTACAAGGCTGGGTAGTCAGTCGCTAAGACGGCTAGCTAAGAGTATTTCGAAACATTACTTCACTAGCTTGTGGCTAGGCAGTCGATTAGTTTCAGCAACTTCCTATTGGACCGCCTGTTTAATACAGCCGTGAGATATTTCATTCTATCTAGTCACCATCTAATTTTTTGTATTCAGTCACTAGAGTGCCAAAGCGTTACAAGGCTGGGTAGTTAGTCGCTAAGACGGCTAGCTAAGAGTATTTCGAAACATTACTTCACTAGCTTGTGGCTAGGCGGTGATGAGTCACGTTTTCCACTCGGATATGCGTGTTTATGTGTGCCAATCGACGTCCTGCTTAGCGCCTGCAAGTGACAGAAAAGGGAAATTTGTTCCCGTTCTAGGTGTTAAGGTAGGAGCTCATTTTATATTGAATACGAAGCTACTTTACTGCCTTAATCTCCTACCATTGTGACGCTCTGGAGGGGCAAAATAGGCTGAAAATTCCAACTCGGAACAACTCGATGATAAAGACGTAACAGGGTGCGTCCCCTCCCCCCTGCCCGCAATCACTCGCAACTTCGCCGAAACTAAACTAGGCTCGTACAAAATACGAGATATACGTACGCAACATGCCATCCATATCTTTGTGGAATTGCATTAAATTGACAGCCATAGCTTTGAGTGCAAGAGCCGTCTTTTCCACCGCTTGTTTCATCTGTGTCTGTATGACGCGCACCATCTCGGTCAACTCTCTCGACTGTCTATAGCTCTCCTCGAAGTGTTTCACCGTGTGTTGAACCAAGAAATCCAAGCTAGCCCGGCTATTGAAGCTATTGGCTTGTCTCGTTGCCTCGTGTTCGGCCTTTATGAAATTTCTCGTATTCTCCAAATCGTCGCGTAACAGTTTGTTGGCTCTAACGATCTCGTTCAGTAATTCGCGATGATGCCATTCGACGGGTGGACACGGTTGGCATGTACAGCCGGCTGGTGGTGTTCCCGGTCCGGGTGAGCCTCCTGATCCGGACTGAAAGAAAGGTGGCCCCGATGGTGGTGGCGGTGGCGGTGGCTCAAAGTTTGGAATCCGGGGTGGACCTTCGGAAACGAATGTCGGTGGACACTGGCACGGGCACAAGCATCGACAATCGGCTTCCCACGGGTTAACGGGCACCAACGGACGGCCGCTCGTCGCATTGCCAAAGATGGCCACTTCCTCGGGCCTTAACACTGGACAAATACAATCGCAGGGGCACACGCAGACGCAGTAACCGGTAAAATGATGGTTGCAACCGATCGGAAAGCTAGCCGGCGGCAATGTTCCGTGTGGTCGGTCAGTACCCTGTCCAGGGGGACTCGGAGATGGAAGCCACATCGGCCTTTCCGCCGTGGGCACGGGGGATGGATAGAGTGAAGGATAACCAGTAGGGGCAGATGGGAAGGGTTGCGGCGTGCCCGGTCCCGAAGGCCACACACTAGTGCCCACTCCAGGGAAGCCGTCGGGGTACCATGTAGGCTGGGTGGATATGCCGGGATAATAAAACGAGGTCGTCTGCTGCTGCTGCGTCGTCGCTGGGGGATATCCGGTGGGATAAGGAGGAGAAGGGAACGATGCCCATGTGCCCGAAGCCGACGGCCACGGGGTTGTGGCTTGACCGGGAAAGGGTGACTGGGTGGGATACCACATTGGGCTGGATACAGTTGATTCTTCGGGATAATAAAACGAAGTCGTCGTGGGGTAGAAGCCAGGAGGGAAGGGGTGGGTTTCCATGGTTGTCGGTGGATAACCCGGTGGATGACCCGGTGGATAACCCGGTGGATGACCCGGTGGATAACCCGGTGGATGACCCGGTGGATAACCCGGTGGATGACCCGGTGGATAACCGGGTGGATGACCAGGTGGATAACCCGGTGGATGACCAGGTGGGTGACCCGGTGGATAACCCGGTGGATGACCAGGTGGATGACCAGGTGGATAACCAGGTGGATGACCAGGTGGATGACCAGGTGGATGACCAGGTGGATAACCAGGTGGATAACCAGGTGGATGACCCGGCGGATGACCCGGCGGATGACCCGGTGGATAACCCGGTGGATAGTAATTTGAAGAGGAAGAAGGACAACTAGTGGTGGAGTGTGGTGGCGGGCTCTGGCTCGGGAACCAAGAAGGCCAAGGTGCCGCTGTCGTAATGCCGCCACCACCGCCGACCGCCGGCGTAACCGTCGGCACGTTCTCGTCGTATATCGAAAGGATATCGTCGTCGTCGTACTCGTCGTCATCGTCGTAATCCTCTTTATTCAGCGAGGTGCGATTGTTTTTCGAGCACTCGCATTTTTTCCACACGGCACGTCTGATGGCTCGCAATCTCGGAATAATAGCCTCGACAGTGGTCTTGAAGCTGTTCACGGTGGAAGTGATAACTTCCAATTGCACGGCGATCGCGTTCAATCGATTTCTCGTATCCATCCCATCTTGGTACTCGTTGGCGTTGCTGATGAACAAGGCCGAGCCGATCTCGGCGATACGGTCGAACATGACAATTATTAGGTTCCAGACTCGACTGTAATTATCGGAAAGCTCGTGAAGAGAGACTGTAGTTGCCGTGACGCTTCGATCGATCGCGGCCATTCTACCCGTCTGACCGAACAGTAGCGAGTTCACCGCCGAGATGTTACCAACCAACAGCCTGTAGCCGGCGTTCATAATTTCCTCTGTTCTGACGAATCCCGATACGAGATGACGCTGAAACTCGGGTAGGCCCTGCCCCATGTGAACCATCGTTCGTCGCAGTCCACGCACCTCGTCCGTTATTACATTCACCGAACCGAGCATTTCGAACTTCGATTTTCCAACTTCGGCGTTCACCTGGTCCCGTACGTAGGCTAGGTCGCTCAACGCGACCTGTGTCTCGAAGACACGGTCCAAACGTTGTCCGATCGGTATGTAATTACGATGAAACTCGTCCATCGTTCTTGACGTTCTCTCGATGCTGCCTAGGGCGAGAGTGACGTTACCGAGGATACGCCAGAGAAAGTTGCTTATGCGCTTGTGATCACGACGCGAATCCGTCACGTTTTCCCATATCACGTGGGCTTGGTGCTTTATGTAGAGGAGCTCGTTCTTTACGTAGCGAACTTCCCCGATCATGTTGTAAAAGTTACGATCCATGTTCTTAAAGTCGAGCTGCATGTAGCTTATGTTTCCAGCCAAAACCGGCAATATTTTCTTCTTCATCTCTCGAACCTCTTGCCGTATATCCTTCCATGTTGTCTTTTCACGCCGCTTGACGCTGCCGCTCGCTATTTTCGAAACAGCCAACTTTTCCCCAATCCTCCCCGTGACAAATCTCTTTCGAACCGAACTGGCGCTAGTTACATCTGGATAAATATATTTCGTACACTAATACTGGGGGAGGGGGGGCGGGGCGAGGGGGCTGGTTTGATACACGAAAATTTTGAAAAGAAAAGCATTGATCCAATATCATTGGTGTTATGAATGAAAATTCGTCGATTCAATTGCAAAATTGTTGGTGTAAATAATCGGATTTATTAGTCCAAATAAAACGCTATTGACTTTGATAGCATGATAAAATTTAAAGTTTCTTTTTTCATTCAAAATATATATATATATATTGTTAGCCGAAAATAATATACTATTGAAACTATGTAAGAAAAATTATCGCGAACAAATTATATAGTTTTGAATTGTATGTTCATGACATGAATATTGTTGATTCGAGTACACAAGGAAAATTAAATGTCGCTTGTTTGATTCAGATCAAATTTCTATTGAGTAAATATGTCATTTTATATTTTTCACCATATCCGATATTGATTTTCATTTACATTATTCGTTCGAATATTAATATTTTATTATGATTTGAAAAGGTAACACGCGCTTTTGACCCGACGACACAATATCCTCATGACAAAATATCCTGAAGATAAAATATCTGCCGATATTATATACAGTTTAAAGTGTACAGTCATGCCGTTGAAATTTATTCCATGTCAAGTTTACCGTCATGCCGTTGAAATTTATTCCATCACAAAAAGGAGGAAAATTATTAATATGTGACGGATATGTTTGGGTTTGTCTATTTGTTTCGTTTAGGTTTGTTTGTTTGGGTTCAATGAAGAAATTCGTATTATGCCCCCCACCCCACTATCTCACACACCACCCCCACAAAGGTGTTTTATCCTCATGCCAAAATATCCGCAAGACAAAATATCTGCCGATATTATATACAGTTTAAAGTGTACAGTCATGCCGTTGAAATTTATTCCATGTCAAGTTTACAGCCATGCCGTTGAAATTCATTCCATCATAAAAAGAAGGAAAATTATTAATATATGACGGATATGTTTGTTTGGGGTTGTTTGTTTTGTTTGTTTGAGTTTGTTTGGGTTTGTTTGTGTGGGTGCAATGAAGAAATTCGTATTATGCCCCCACCCCACTATCTCACACACCCCACAAAGGTGTTTTGCGCGCGACCCCGTTGATGTGGTGGACGAGATTTAGGATTTTGTCTCGCGGATGTTTTGTCATGAGAATATTTAGTCTTTCGGATATTTTATCCTTGGATATTTTGTCGCGGATATTTTGTCGTCGAGTCAGATGTGACGCAGCCTTAAGAAATATTAAGCAAATGTCTGAATTGGTTAAAAAATTATGCAAAAATAAAGTGCCCTTCTTGCGCATTTGGTTGAAAAAATTCAACCAAATCATGGCCGAGCGCCACCGAAATTATCGGTGAGGAAACCCGTAGTTCTCGGAGTAACCGCTAGAAGCCGCACGCGCGCTCGTTTCTCGTAAGCGTAGCGCGAACCGAAAATCTACTTAAGCGCCGGACAAACTCCAAAGAGCATAGCTTCTTGGCCTGTGGCTAAGATCAAAGTGTAGCATGTTCTTATCAGTTGAATATCTAATATTCTCTCCATGGATATTCCATTGGATACCTGATATTCTCTCCAGTATTATCGTGGATGATCATTCTAATGCTCACTTTTTATTTAAGATTTAAAACAAATTGAAAAACTTACGTCTCATGGCATATTCGTTTCGATGTAGTAACGCAATAATTAATTCTATTGTTTATATTTTTGTACGAAGTAAAAATTGTTGTAGCAACCGCTTAATTATTTCATCCATACATCTACGGATTGTATATAGAACGATTTCAATACAATATCATTTTATCTGAAGGATAATGTATATATTCAGAGAACAGAACAGATTTTCAAATGAAATAACGTGTTATTTGAATCAATCACACTTTCGAATATTTTATAGTATTGTAACAATCTCATATATCAGTGGCACTCTGCGATCAGACATTTATTTGAATCAACCAATATATTTTTTTTTGATTCAATTGGTTTTTTTCTCAGTGTACACGCTGCACTGAGAAAAAAACCATATATCTACATACACTGCAATACAATTGTATTTTATATAGAATCTGTAGATGTATGGATGAAACAATTGAGCGACTTTTTATTTCGTACAAAAATATTATTCATAGAATGGATTATTTCTTCACTACATCGAAACGAATATGCTATTAGACGTAACATTTTCGTACTCCGTACAATATCGAAAGTAGTTGCATGCGATAGAGACAACTGATTGAAAAATAACGATAGAGATAACACGATTGAAAAATTAACAATATGGATTCGAAATAATGGTATTTTTCGTCACAAAGTACAGGTGTCACCTGTAGCAACGCATTTGGTCTCTAGTTGTAAAAAATACAATATTCGATGAAATAAATGTTCATTGCAATCGAAATAATACATGTGTTAATTCGAGAAGTCATGTTTTTAATATGATTCTATGCGCACTTGCAAACGTCTTTGATTGTTGGTTCAAATAAATGTACATTCACGAGAATTGCTGAAAATATTTGAAAGAAAGAAATATTTGAAGATTGTCACAATAAAATGATTGATCGAATTTGTTTTGTTTCAAATCTTAAATAAAAACATGAGCATTAGAACGATCATCCACAATAATGGATTCTACTTGGGCAAACTTATTGTAAATAGGATTATACATGAAAATCACCATGAACAGGGTATCAGGTATTCAACGGTTAAGAACAGATACTACACTTTGATCTAAGCCACAGGCCGAGAAGCGATATTATGTAGAGTTTATCGGGCGCTTAAGTAGATTTTCGGTTCGCGCTACATACAGGTATTGAAACTCTGGTGGTGGGGGTATGTCCTCGGATTGAAACACCGGCCGTTTCGCCTAGTGGCCACGAGTGTCGCTGCGATAGAGTGATGCAGCCAGTGCGAGAGAGATGGAAATCGATTGTTGACTCATAGGAACCTAACCTACCTGTACATATGGCTGGTGTAGGCAAATTATGATATTCAATGTCAAAAATGCACGATGGACCTAAATCCAATTAAAAGTAACTTTATCGTAAACCTGAAAAAAACCAAAAGGCTATAGTTATCCAAGTGGGTACAATGAATATCAATGTTTTTTTATATAGGTGTCAATGTGAGCTCGGGTTGGTCGAGGGGTTCGGTGCAAGCTTCGTAATGCTGCTTTCAGGGGTTCGATCCCTGTGCGCTCGGTTTTTTAAAAACGTGTTTTAGCTTTTATAAAAAAAATAGGCTTTACGCGTTGTTTTAATTGGCCGGAAAATAAGTGGCACCTATTCCATACCGAAGACAAATCCAGACCGAAACACTTGCAGGATGTATTTCTTGAAAATGAAACAAATACTTAAGAAATAGTGCTTCTTTCGCAATTCCTTATTTCCTCTTCAAAAAATTTTAACGCATGTCCCAAGAAACATTTTCAATAATCTCTACTTTGCAGTTTCCAAAACGGTTTGCGTTGGTAAATTTAAAAAAACACCTCATTTCCGACCTTTAAGCGAAGGACTCTTGAGTAGGATAAATGAAAATAATTCACTAATTTTGTTTTATGTTTTCCAGCCTGGACAGTGTTTATTGTGATGATCCCAATAATTTTTCATTTTTTTTTCAGGGTCCCGGCTCCAACGCCTGTTTCGCCCATTCTCGATGAATATATTTCAGTTCGAAATGATTTTCGCACACAATGTGTCTCGGCACTAATTTCCTAACTCCCGGTATGGGGCCGTCCATAAATTACGTCATTTTAAAATAGGGGGGGGTTCGTCTGCGAATGACGGTAAATGATGGATGAGGGGGGGGGGGGGGGGGGGGCGTTTCGAAATTGACGTCATTCTTGTGATACCAGTTACTTCAAAATGTACAATAGTATATTGTACAACTAGAGTGGTTTCCCCGCATGAGTGATGAAAAATATTTTGCAAGTACCTAATGGTATTAATTATTGAACTCATTATTTATTTATTTATTACATAAGGTTTGTCTACATTATATTCGAGAACTTCAAATAACAGCGTACCTATAAAAATAGTTCGATCGAGCCAAAATGAATATGGGGAGGATACGGAGATATTACCCGTGATCCAGGATTTGCAAGAATGGGTGAAAACTCCGTGGGAGCTATCCAAAGAAAACTAAAGAATAGAGAAGAATAATATTATTATATTAATGAAAATTGCCAAAGTACAAAATAATAAAAGATGATTCTATAACAAAATGTGGGAGCTATCCAAAGAAAACTAAAGAATAGGGAAGAATAATATTATTATATTAATAAACATTGCCAAAGTACAAAATAATAAAAGATGATTCTATAACAAAATGTTTTAATGTTACCCAATTTTTCTCAAATCCGCAAATGTTTTAATTTTGCCAAACTGGTAATGACGTCAATTTTGCGAGAGGGGGGGGGGGTCATTAGGAAATGACGATAGGATGATTGTAGGGGGGGGGGGGTCGAAAATCAACAAAAATCGATGACGTAATATATGGACGGCCCCTATCGCGGCCTCCCATTTTTTTTAATTGCGCCAAGTCTCTGGGCACCCGAAACACTGAGCGCTTCGATTTTTCACTTCAAGAGCCTGTTTTACACGTTGGCACAATACACCACTTAGTCATTTTTCAATATCACCGTTTTTACAAGTTACAAGTAGAGCACGTCGCGTATGGTCGCGTGAATCAGCGGTTATGTTTGGGTTTTGTTTACTTTTGAAAGCTATTTCCGTCTCTCTCACACAGCCTGCGTCACTCTATAGCAGCGATCCTCGTGGTCACGAGTTGAAACAGTCGGTGCTTGAGTAAGAGGCCATCCCCCACCACTGAAATTTTGAGCGAGTTTCAAGACCTGGGGGCTTATTACGGTTCTCCGTTTGGGTGAAAAAGACTAAAGTGAGCAGCTCACCCTATTACGGTTCTCTTCACCTAGTGAAAATGCGAGATTATTCACGTGAGTTTACTCGACGCGAAATGTCATGTCGAAAATCGAAATGCGCATGCGCAAGCGTGTTCCCAACGCAGCGACGACACGTCCAAAGCTAAAACATAACCAATGTTACTATGAAATAGCTGATTCAGAGACGGTAGCATCTCGGCACCGAATAATAAATAAAATTCAGCAACTTAAAGTTGATATCGTAGCTACTTAGGTAATGTCATCCGATAATCATGAATAATTTACTGATGATTGTGATTTTGCGAGATCGGGAAAATCGAATGCTTCGGATACGACAATCACTGTGCGATGTCTTGGACCCCCTCAGTATAACGGAACAAGAATAAATTGCATAAATGTTCGATTTATTAACATAAAACAATAATTCTATCACTGTATTATAAGAACCGTTTTATGTTCTAATATGATACAAAAGTATACCAGTACTTTTTTATTTGAATGGCTGTATCGCAATGTGCCTCGTGCTAAATCTTCGTCTTTTTTTCATGAAATCTAATAACATTTGTTTTTGTTTTTCGGTAACATTCATGTTCCAAACTGAGATTCTATTCAAACTTACTGCTCTTCGAGTGAGGAGGTTGTTTTTGTCGATGCGCACGTCTCGTGGGCTGGGTTTAATGGGCGTGCTAGTATATACCTCTTCTACGGTGTCGTGAAAATGTGAGATCACTAGCCGAAAGTTCCTAGTGATCTGACACTTGCACCGACCGATCCGTAATAGCGTGACTAAACTCACGTGAGATGAAAATGCGAGAAGTGAGAATTCTCACCCGAGAACCGTAATAAGCCCCCTGTATGTAAGACCGTGCTCAGGAGTAACGCGCGCGCGTGCGGCTTCTAGCGGTTACTCCGAGAACTACGGGTTTCCTCACACCTATAATTTCGGTGGCGCTCGGCCATTACATACAATTCGGTCGAATTTTTTCAACCAAAGAAAAAAAGTATTGAATCGATTGCTGTAATATATTCAGTTCAATTATATATATATATATATATATATATATATATATATATATATATATATATATATATATATATATATATATATATCGATTATATATATTCAAATATGTTCAATTCAATTATATACCTCGAATATATAATTCCTATGAACATAGATGTATTTTAGTCAGATATTTAATCAAAACAAGTACATATAGTTTTCATTAAACGCGATTGTATAAAAAAAATAAAATAAAAATAATTACGATTTAATTTTTGTTTGCGCAGGAATCAAATTTTATTTTCTCATATTTTTTTTTAACCAATCCAAACATTCGCTCAATATTTTCGAATCGAAATAAAATTCTAATATTTTCACGAATAGTGTACGTGAAAATCAATATCGAATATGGTGAGGACAATAAAATAATATATTTACTCAATAGAAATGTTATCTGAATCAAACGAGCGAAATTCAATTTTTCTTGGTACTCGAATCAATAATATATCAACGATACATCTTTTGAATGAAAAAAAAAACTTTTAACTTTATCATGTTATTTAAGTCAATGGCGTTTTGTTTAGACTAATAAATCCGATTATTTACACCAACAATTTTACAATTGAATCACAATTACGATGATTCATTCGATAACACCAATGACATTGGCTCAATCGTTTTTTTTTTCTCAGTGTACCAATATTATATTCGCTTGTATATTTTACCATTTAAACGTTTGATATCGGCGCGGATAGAATCATCGGTGCGGTGCTTAACCGTCGAATCGTCCCGATGGTGACGCGCCGAATTTACCGATGGCAAGATCGCTGTTACGAGTAGCAGACACCGTATCCCAAAGAGTAGAGTCCATCGTCTAGTCGTCATTTTTTCTAAATGATTCTAACGAATCGAGCAACGCTTCGCTACCGTACCACCCCAACCTCCTCTTCCTCCTCCCTGCTCCTCCTCCTCCCCCTCCTCCTCGGCCGCCGTGTCTCCCTACTAAATACGACTCGAAAGTATCCGGGTGTTGTCAAAGATAGATCGGTACGCGCGCGCGAGAAATCCTCGAATCGCCGTCGCTGCCCAATCGTTAAATATTTTTGCTTCAGCCAGTCGAGACCAAAAAAAAAAACCTCAATAATACTCTATTTTCGTTCGTTCTTCACGCCCAAAGACGGCTTTCAATTCGTACGATCGGTCGAGAGAAAGGCGTGTCGAAAAGTACTGGAAGCAGGAGGTGGAAGACGCCTTGCCTTGGGCGCTCCATTCTCGATTCGCTCCTTTGAGTTGCTTGACAAATTCCCTTACCAAACAAACCCACGACGTACTAGCCGAAACTCGAATCTTTGCGCGTATCGCCGATTTGCTTCGCGATACAATTTCTCTCCTTTCATATTTGTGATTTACGATCGGGCTCGACTCTCCTCGCTCGGGCCTTTCAAATAATAATAATATTAATGACAACGCATCAACGAAACAAGCGGAAATTCGGCATCGCCGATCCATGAAATTGCCGCAGCACGATAAATAAACGGCAACGAAAGTCGACGCGCGGAACATGGCAGGCTCGTAAAAGAGGCGGACAGCCGCCTCGAAACATGAAAAAATTCGAGAGCGAGAAGGAAATGC
This sequence comes from Ophion obscuratus, assembly GCA_964007375.1. Taxonomy (NCBI): domain Eukaryota; kingdom Metazoa; phylum Arthropoda; class Insecta; order Hymenoptera; family Ichneumonidae; genus Ophion; species Ophion obscuratus. The sequence continues at coordinate 25,003,682 of OZ023324.1, read as the reverse complement.
AACGAGAAACAAACAAAAAAAAGCACGTCACAAGAATACAAGTTTGGCTGCGCGCGTTCAAAGGCTGGGGAACAGCAGGAGGCGCATGGCTGGTTGACGAGCGACGCAGAGCCGTCTATTGATCGGTCGGAGAGGGCAGCGAGTGGGAAAATCCCGTGCGCCTAGCCAGAAGAAGCTTGCACACCTGCCCGCGACCGCCGCGACGAAATAATTGTTCCTCAGTTGGCCACGTCGCGTACAGAGAAAAATCAAGGAAGACGAGCGAAAAAACAACAGACGCGCCAAGCTTCCCAAAATTCTCTGTCTCTCTTCCTATTCCTCCCCCTCCTCTCCTTCTCCTGGTTATCCCTCTTTCATCGCGCAAGTGCATCCGCAGTGTGGCAGTGCAGCAGTGAGTGTGCGGAAGGGACACGCCGCAGCGGCGGCGGTACGTCAGTAGCGTGGATCTCGATAGATTCCGATCGTTTGCTAAATTCATCGTCATTAGCGAAAATTTTCAAGCATTACCGTTCCCCAAGACACTTTTCTACGCGTAAATTTTTTTACGTCGCATAGTCATTGGTGTTGCAACGAAACGATTGTACGCGCAATATCGACCGAGTGACAGTTTAAACCCCCCTTGTCGCATGGCTTATCGGCTTACTCCGCGCTCGCCACGTTCTTCTTCTTTTCCTTCAATTATTGCTCAAAGTATCAGCGTCTCAGGGTACAAGGGTTGTTTCTCTTTTTTTTTCCTCCTTCTTTCGCTTTCAGATTCATCGTTCTTTGTTGTGCACGACGTCTGGAGACAAAGAAATCAGCGACGAGTGTGTTGGACTGCTCGTGCGATGAAATTTCGCCGACTGTAACGAAAGCGGAAACTTGTGCAACTGCTCTGGCTCGGTGCCACGCAATTGCATTTATACACGCAAAAACATACGCACACACACGTGAAATATATCAATACGTGCACGCGTGCATCTGTGATATTTGATTTGAGAAAAGGAATTATCGACGCGTCGCCGGTAGCGGCCAAACGCGTAACAAAGGTAATTAGCTGCTTGGCGAATGCTCTTATTTTTGAAAGTATTGCGCAAGCAACGCGCA
>OZ023324.1:24967493-25002396 GCA_964007375.1 Ophion obscuratus | reverse complement strand
GAGTTGATGAAAGTTGGCTGAGAACTTCAGCAGGAATATAAGAAGCTATCGAGATTAGCCGTTCGAAATTTTTGAAAACCTGCAGAGGACGTAGCAAGACTCGTACCTACCCCCTCACTTTCTCGCTTCATTTGGCCGAGTATCCTAACGCCTTTGCGCGTCTCTTGGTGTTTTTATGCCCGTTGCGATGCACGCAAAGAGAAGGCGAGAACGAGTCTCTCGAGGGAGGTCGTTGGCGCTGTCACCTCTGGCAACGCGTCGTCACGACGCCTCGCGCCTCCTCGTCATGACCGTTAGCTGAAATTAAAGGAGAGCAGAAAATATGTGCGGGATCGAACGAGCCGCAATAATGGATTACGTTATAGCGGGTGAGTTGATAAGACAGCGACGAGTTTGTTTCGTTTACTTTGAATTTTAGTTTACGCAGACGGCTCTACGCTGAATATATATATTTGTACTTAAAACGAGACAGACTTATTACGCATGTGTCTTGTCGAAGACAAATGTTTGTATTAATTGAACGTGGCGAGGATCGTCTCTCCGGTTGATTTTTTTACAGCGGCGATTATCCTAGCATTCGGAAACGTCTGTAACGCGGAATGTCAGAGTGAGTACGTTAGATGATAGTGAGGCCGAATAATATAATTGAGAAGGGAGTGAGAGAGAGAGAGAGAGAGAAGGATTGACGGGACACGAGTGCGACCCTTTGACGACACACAGCGCGATCGGTCTACTGTTACGAGTGCGACTCGTGGACGGACCTCAGATGCAAAGATCCCTTCAATTACACCGCTTTGCCGAGGGATCAGCCACCTCTCATGACGTGCAACGGATGCTGCGTTAAAATGGTCCGGAACGCAAAATCGCGTGAGTAACGCGTTTGTATCGAAACCACACTCCCCACACTTATTCATATTTGTCACTTAACTCGTTCGTTTGTTTTTTTCTTCACAGCGTACGAGAGCGTGAGACGAACGTGCACGTCGCAGCTACAAATAAATTTATTCATGGTGGACCACGTGTGCATGATGGAAAGTACCGGCACTGGTCACATGTGCTTCTGTGAGGAAGATATGTGCAATCGAGTAGCCCCATCCTCGTGTTCCAACAAATCCCTCCTGTTTTTTATTTCATCGACGCTTCTCCTTCTAACCTCGAGGTCAACCTGAGCTCGCTCACTCTCACTCTCTCTCTCTCTCCGTCTCCCGGCTTGCTTCTTTGGCTGCCGCGAACGCTCTTTTCAACGCTCGTTATTCGCTCAATGTCCCGTAGACGTGACCACCACCCAGTACGAGGCAAAAGCTCACTTCTTTTCAAATAATACTCGTTTCAATTACCAAGTACATTTCTCCGCAATTACACGTAATTTTTCTCAAGCTAACGTTTTTTTCTTCTTGTTCTACGCGATCGACTGGTCCGCGAAATGTATCGGAGATTGTACGGCGGACCGGCGTTTATGCATAAGCCGCACCAACATTCTTCACCTTAGAGGCGGGCCGGAGCGAGAGAGAGGGAGATAGATATATATATATATAAAAAAGACACATAACGCTTGGGAGAAATTTTACTCTCGTTTAGGAACGCGTTGCGCCTCACTGTGACACGGCATCTTTTATCCAGCATGTCCACAAATTTGGCTGTGTTCTCCCTCGTAACGCGTATGTTTAGGTACACATCTAGTGGACGCGGAGACGAGTCTGTGAGATTTCAATTTTTTATCATTCACCTCGATCCAGACGCGGAGAGGGTTGAAATTCCGAACTTTGAATGCTCCGATGGTTTGAAATTCCGAATTTTAAGGGGCTATACCAGTGCGAACGCTGAAAATGTTGATGATTTTCGGGATTTTTTTTTGGAAGAAAAGTACCGAATTGAATTTTTCGAAAAATTCAGAATATATTTGGAATGTATTCCCTGTACAATGACGTAGGATTTTCGAAAAATATGAAAATCTAACAAAATGGCGTAGTTATGAAAAAACGTCTGTTTTCTTGCCTATAAAATGATCGTTTTTTTTTTCAATGCCAAATCGTCAATTTTTTCCAATTTCCAATAAAAAATATCCAATTTCCAAATTCAAAAAAATTCCAAAAAAATATGAAAATCTAGGAAAATGGCGTAGTTATGAAAAAACGTCTGTTTTCTTGCCTATAAAATGATCGTTTTTTTTTTCAATGCCAAATCGTCAATTTTTTCCAATTTCCAATCAAAAATTTCCAATTTCCAATCAAAAATATCATACGTCATTGTAGAGTAAAAATATATTCAAGAGTACTAAGTTCAAATTTCAAGTCAATCGGATAATTGCTCTTTGAGTTACAATTTCGGCAAATTTGACAAATGTCATTTCGAGAAAAACGCGTTTAAAGATTCAACGATTGATTTTCGCAAGATGAAATGATTAGAGATACGGCGTGGAAATTTTTACAGGATATTCTTGTGAAAGTATAAACTGTCGAAAAAGGCAAAAAATTCGATTTTTTTTTAAGTGTCGATTTTTTAAAAATCGAATTTTTTTTTAGTGTCAGACATAGCCTCTTAACGTTCCGAAATTCGAGATGGGGCCAGGTTGATATTTCGAACTTTGAATGGTCAGAACGCTCAAAACTCCGGAAGAATATCATCCGGAAAGATCAAAATTCCGAAAGAATTTTACACGGAAGACCGAAACTCCGAGAATCTCAACACCGTCAAAATAATTCGGCTATGGGAGTTTCAAAAGTTTCAACATTTGCAACAAATCGACGAATTATTTCAATGAATTTCTGTTTTGTTGAGAAATTATTTTGCGTCAATTTTGAAATTTGTCCAGACGATGATATACGTTCTACATCATTTACAGTTAATTGTGTAGCCTTTCGCTGGCATGACCTTGACACGAGGGCCGGCTCGAAATTCCGAACTTTAATTTTCCGAAATTAAAAGGTTCGTCAAGATTATGGCAGCGAACGTCTACGCAGTTCACTGCAAATTACGTAGAACGTATAACGTTGTCTAGACAAATTTCAAAATTGACGTAAAATCCATTCTTAAGGGGTCAGGCCACTTTAGAGGCCGAAAAACAATAGGCTTCTTGGGGATTTTTTTTCAGAAAAATTACGAAATAAATCGAGACTACAAAAAAGGATTTGTTTTTTCAGAAAAATAGGCTTTTTGGGGATTTTTTTTTTAGAAAAACTACGAAATAAATCAAGATTACAAAAAAAGAATTTGTTTTTTCAGAAAAATAGGCTTTTTGGGGATTTTTTTTTCAGAAAAACTACAAAATAAATCGAGATTACAAAAATACGCTTTTTGAGGATTTTTTTTTTTTTCAGAAAAACTACAAAATACATCGAGATTTCAGAAAATGGCGGCTGTGCAGCGTTTATCTCAAAACTGCATTTTTTTAATTGCCCGGAAACATAGCTCAGACAATTTTCAACCGATTCACTTGAAATACTGAATATATCTCGAAAAATACATTCTCTATGGAAGTACGTAGGATTTTTTAAAAATATTGCATAGTTCATTTGTTATTGACAATTATCCGACAATTTTTTTGGAAAGTGACAAATTTGGCTGAAAAATCGTCAGATAATTATTAATAACAAATTAACTATGCAATATAAAAAGAAAATCCTACGTGCTTCCATAGACAATGTATTTTTTAAGATATATTCAACATTTCAAGTGAATCGGTTGAAAATTGTTAATGTTTCCGGCCAATTTAAAAAATACGATTTTGAGATAAACGCTGCACAGCCGCCATTTTTAAATTAATCGCTTCAAAAAAATTATCGTATACAGTCACTGATCCGTATGATAAACACCCTTTTTTGTAATATCGATTTATTTTATATTTTTTCTGAAAAAAAAAATCCCCATAAAGCCATTTTTTTCAGCCTCCAGAGTGGGCCTTGATAAAAAAAAAAGTTCTTTAAATAATTCGTCGATTTATTGCAAATTTTCGTACTTTTAAAACTTCCATGGCCGAATTATTTTTACGATGTTCAGATTTTTTTCTTCACAGACTCTCGCTCTGCTCGTACATTGATTTCTTAGACGTTTCCACATATCGTATAGTTATTAGTAAACGAAGTGGGAGTGATGCCCAAAAGCCATGCATGCGCCCACGCACTCAACGAGACCGACGAGTCGACGCAACAATAACGCAAATGTGGAAAATGCGCGTGCGATAGACCATTTTCTTTTTTTTTACTCCAGATTATGCTTTTCTCTCATCGAGATAGTACGGCACGAATGCATGATTTCTTTTAATCCCTCTCTGCCATTGCGTTTTCTTCTAGTCTCGGGAAATATTTCCACAAAAACACACAAAGATCACTCGACCAAAAAGTATACGTTACGCATAGCGGGGAAAAAAAAGAAAAGCATTGAGGGGCTATACCAGTGTGAACGCTGAAAATTTGGGTTATTTTCGGGAATTTTTCGGAAGAAAAGTGCTCGATTAAATGTTTTGGAAAATTGAAAATATATTTGGCTATATTTGACGTATATTGCATAAATTTTTCATAGAAAAATATTGAGATCCAAGTGACTTGTGCGCTGCCTTCGAAGGCGCCAAAAAAAAAAGTTCCTCCTCTGCTGACACGATTTCGGCTTATTGACTAGCTGAGACCGAAAAAGGAAAAAATGTCGTTAAACTGGAAGGTATTTCCTGTGCAATGACGTGGGATTTTCGAAAAATATCAAATACTAACAAAATGGCGTAGTTGTGAAAAAACGTCTGTTTTCTTGCCTATAAAATGGTCGTTTTTTTCAATGCCAAATCGTCAATTTTCGTCCAATCGAAAATATCCCACGTCATTGTCGAGCAAATATATTCAAGAGTACTCAGTTCAAATTTCAAGTCAATCGGATAATTGCTCTTTGAGTTACAATGTCTGCAAATTTCAAAAATTTCATTTCGAGATAAACTCGTTTGAAGATTTAAAGAGGTTGGAGCTATTCATTTGAGACAAATGACGGTTTGTTCATTTTTTTCCCAATGAACTTCAAAAAAATGCATACAAGGTACATATTTATTCTACAGGGTGTCCCATTTTAATCTTACACCTGAATTTTCTCGAAAAATATTGCTCGGACGAAATATTGTGTGGAACAAAACTTCTAGGGATTGAAGGGGGACGTTTGAAAAAAATTTATTCGAGGAGCCAAAATTCAAAATGGCGGCGTTACAAAGGCTGACATGTTTTTTTCAAACGGAAACATAACTTTTTTTTATTGCCAAAAAATTTGTCAGCTGAAAACTAAAAACTTTTGTTGAAAACATTTTTTGATAAAGTTCATAGTTTTCAAGTGAGAACATCATTTTCAATTATTTCAGATGTATCCAGGATTTGTGTGTGTGTGTGTGTGTGTGTGTGTGTGTGTGTTTTTCTACCCATCGTGATCAAAGTTCGTCAAGGATTTAAAGAAACACGTTTTTGGGCCTGAAAATGGCACAAACGCTATTAAAATGGAAAAAAACTATTTTTCATCGATTTTCCTCCAAAATTTTCTCATGAAATATCGTCCAAATTTGAAAACAAAAAACAAAAATTTTCAACAAAAAAATTTGATTCTTTTTTTGTTCAAGTGGTCATACATTCGAGAATACAACATTGAGCGGCTTGCCGTGAGACATTTAGTCTAATTGTCCCTACCACCGGCATTCGCGTTAGCCAAAGCGTAGGAGGTTGCATGGCTGAGTCTGTTGCAGACCATTCGCGTTACCCAGAATACACCACGTGGAGGTTGTCTGTCTAGCATTCCTGGCCCTGAGAAGGGCCGTTTTGTGTGTGTGTGTGTGTGGGCGCGCGTGCGTGTATGTGTGTGGGTGTGTGTGCACAAACACACACACACACACACACACACATACAAATCCTGGATACATCTGAAATAATTCAAAATGATGTTCTCACTTGAAAACTATGAACTTTATCAAAAAATGTTTTCAACAAAAGTTTTTAGTTTCCAGCTGACAAATTTTTTGGCAATAAAAAAAAGTTATGTTTCCGTTTGAAAAAAACATATCAGCCTTTGTAACGCCGCCATTTTGAATTTTGGCTCCTCAAATAAATTTTTTTCAAACGTCCCCCTTCAATCCCTAGAAGTTTTGTTCCACACAATAGTTCTTCCGAGCAATATTTTTCGAGAAAATTCAGGTGTAAGATTAAAATGGGACACCCTGTATATAAGCTATTTTTTTAAAACATATAATTAAAGGGCAAAATTATGCATTTTAACATTTTTATTACGTAAAGTAGAAAAACTTTTGTCTTACTACCAACTTGAAAAAGCATGACGTTATCGATGATTATTATGAAAAAAAAAACCACGACAACGAATGTTTTATACAATTCACAATGAAATTTTGACTAATTCATAATTATGCCCATTTATATTTACGTCGCGAGATTATTGGCCCCTTGATTTACGATGGGCAAGATGAGGATTTTTTTTCTTCTAAATGTTCACAAACGTTCAGTTTGCGTTAATCCGTCGTTAGAAATGGTTTATCTTGGTGCTAAATAACAATAACAATTGCACAACCTTTAGTGTGAAAGTCTTGCCCATCCAACCGCACGTTAAATTACATGCACTAAACTATTTTTTATCTCTGGTGTTTGGTGGTGAAAAAAGTTCAAAAGATTCGTAAAGACTCAGTATAGTGTAATCAATAACATGTATTTTTTTTAAATTAAATTTAACCTCGCATTGTGGCTAACGCTCCAACCTCCTTAACCATCGATTTTTGCGAGATAAAATCATTAGAGTCACGGCCATGAATTTTTTTACCGGATATTCTCAAAAGTATAAAAAGTCGAAAAAAAATCGATTTTTCATCGATATAAAAAAATATCGATTTTTCTTAACTCTCACACTGGTATAGCCCCTTAAAGGAGCATTATAAAAACTGCAAATAATTCATCCCGCATGGTATATTTTTCGGACGAGCAATCGTGAAAACCCACCCTTCACATCCTGACGAGGAGACGAAAAATGAGAGAAAAGTAAAGGAAAAAATAAAACAACAAGACGCACTGCGTGAGCCTTCGGTTCGCTCTTTCGAAATAAAGACGACCTCCGACGCGAGCCGAACGCTCGTATCCTCACAGAAGGGCTTTGTCAAGCAGAGCCTTTTGCCAAAAAAACTTCGCGTTTCGCACGTGATAAATGAATTTACAAGCGCGAGGTTTATTTGGCAAGCCGTGCGGCATGTGTCGCGTCATTTGTTCATTATCGCACTTCGAGACTGCGGGGCCAATTCGACGAGAAACTAACCACATTGATCGCTCCGTATGTTTATTGACTCCTTCAGTGTGGTTGAATTTGTTTGAGTTTGAACATTTCAGTTGTTTCAGTCCCCCCCCCCCCCCCCCCTGTTGGTAAAAACGAAACAATCGTCAACGATTGTACCCTACATTTCATCCTTTTTTTTGTTGTCTTTTCCTTTCTTTCTTCGATCGCTGCCTTTCTCTTTGATCGTTCCATCGAGCAGAGCACCCTCACTCGTTCGAGATTGACCTCGCAGCCTCAATGATATCCACGTGCCATGTGAGGTTAAACGAAAAGAAAAGGACAATATGGTCGTAACGTTTCCTTGAGAGTCGGCAGCAGAGCGACGAAATCTTTTGTATTCTCATCGTTGTTATTGATATTAGTATTATTATCATTATACATATATATATACGTGTGTGTGTGTATATATATATATATATATATATATACATATATATATATATATATATATATATATATATATATATACACACATATATATACATACATACATACATACATACATATATATATATATATATATATATATATATATATATATATATATATATATATATATATATATACGTTGCCGAACGATTGAGTGATTCTTTTACGCAAACATTGCGCGCGCAAGTGCAAATGTTTTTTTACCTTTGGACTGTCCCGCACCCATCGTTGAGTCTCGCGCAGCATCAAAATTGAAAAATTGATTACGCATCCGCGTAAAGCAATGGTCGTGTTCGTTGGGTCTTGTCATTTTCATACGAGCAAGTGCGCATGCGCATAATGATGCGCAACGCGCAACTGCACGATGAAACGAGACATGCGCAAAACGAGTGACTCGTTTCATTGCGCAGTTGAGCGTTGCGCATCGTTATGCGCATACGCACTTGTTCGTATGAAAATGATGAGACCCAACGAAGACGACCAATGTCTCAAGATTGAGTGCCGAGTGAAGCACGTTCGACGCGGTTCGCATTATAATACTTTTATAGCCGATAAGCAAGCAACAATGATATAAGAATAAGTGTTGGGAGCGAGTATATTTCTAAAAATTGACGATAAAAAAGAAAAAGAAGAAGGACAAAGAAAGATAAACTCTAATGAAATTGTTAATAAATCATTGAATAAAAATTTATCAATCGCGCATTACTAGAAAGATTCTTTTTTCTTTCTTTCTTTCTTCCTTTTTTTGAATTGCCTTCCGATTGTATTGTATCGAGCAGTCGTATTGCGAAAAGATTTTTAAAAAAATTAACGGGGGCATGTTTCGTTGAGGAGGGATATACATTTACAACGATCAAAAAATCGATTTCTTTTCCCCCGTTTAAACGATAGAACTGTGTATGTAGAATATTTTCCCAGTGTAGCCACTTTCGATTAAATGTACTATTAAAGTGTACGTAAAGTTTGATAATTGTACATCAATGGGAAAAATTTAAAGGGTCAACAAAAATTTCCGATATTTTTCCGTGGTTTTTGACAGACTGTATTTAGGTGAAAAATGGTCGTATTGGGAATTTAAAAAAAGCATTTTGAAGCTCTGAGATTCTAGTTTTTAGATCTTTCAGTCAAACATTTTTGGGAGCTACGGTTATCATGCAATCCTAAGAAAAAGCGCGAAGAAAAATGTTGCATTTTTTTTTTCGAGTCCACGGACTTGGAAAAAAAATTCAGCTGAGCCATTGCGTGGGCCGGATAGCTTGTTCATTTAGCTTCAATTTTCTTTTTTTTTAACCTCGATACGACCATTTTTCATCGAAGTATCGGACTTTCAATGGAAAGGGATCCTTTTGTCTTCAATCATCGAGCAGTTTCGGAAACTGGAATAAATTTCCTACAAGATGCTGCTGCGACGTTAAGAATATTTTTAAGAAAATCCTCTACGTGAATCTTCAAAAAACAGGAAAAAGGGCAATTTATGGTTTTTTTAGAAAATTGACGGCTAAATTGCAGATATCCATGAAATAATTAATGTTAAGCGTGACGTTCAGAGCTCGATATACCCAAAAAAGGCCTGTGAAGTTTCATCTCGATCGTGCGGACCGTTTCTTCGTGCCAAACAGTCAAACTTAAAAAAAAAATAAAGGGTCACGTTTTTTGAGCTTAAACACTTCATAATCATGATCAAAATGGAAAAAAATCTTTCTGAGGTTTTATCACATTTTGATCGCAAAAAACGTTTGAATTGACGAGAAAAAAAATAATATTTTCGAAAAAAGTTTGAATTTTTTTTGTTGGAAAAACCTTCCGAGCATTGAAGAAAACAATGTCCAATTATTTCCATCAACAGTCCCATATTTTGATGAAAAATGATCGTAGCGAGGTTTAAAAAAATAAATCGAAGCTCTACGAACAAGCTGTCCGTCCAATGCAATGGCTTAGCTGAAGAAAAAAATTTCCAAATAGATGGACTCGGAAACAAAAAAATGCAACATTTTTTTGTCGCGCTATTTCTTAGGATTGCATGATAACCGTAGGTCCTAAAAATTTTTGACTAAAAGATCTAAAAACTAGAATATTAGAGCTTCAAAATGCTTTTTTTAATTACCGATACGACCATTTTTCACCTAAATACAGCCTGTCATAAGTCTCGGAATTTTTTTTGACCCTTAAATTTTTTCCATTAGTGTGGAATAAATATTCCTGAGTTTTTAAAATCCCTCAATATTACTTATCTTCTTCCTGTCTAAATGTATATCCCGCCTTAAGGCGTTCGGCCACAGTAACGAATTTAACAATGTTTTTTTCGCATGAAAAAGTGTTTGACTCGTAAAATGAATTACACATGTATTTGGTATGAATATCAAGCTGTTAGAAAAAATATATTTTTTTATGTACAAAATGGCCGACTAATATTTTCTTTTATCTTTTTTTAGGCGCCCCGCTGCGTGACATTTAGCATCCACAATTTTTTACCTATAACAAAAAACTAAAATTCTCGTCAATCTGAATTAAAAAAATAGTTTTATTCAAAAGTTGTAGGTATTTGAACTTAAGAAATGAATTTTCAGTGTAAAATTTCGTTATAACTGCTCATAAACTGAAAAGTTTTCGATTAATCGAAAATTCCCTACGTACTTCTCTGCGAAATGCAATTAGTAACGTACCTTTCAAATTTCGAGTGAATCGAGTGAAAATTGTTGAAGTTATTTGTCACGCCGATTGGAAAAAAAGCTGTGTCGAGAAGTTTCGAGTAGTCGGCCATTTTGTGCATCGAAAAGAAAAATTTATATTTTTTCCAACAGCTTGATATTCATACTAAATAGATGTGTAATTGATTACACGAGTGAATTACTTTTTCATGGGAAAAAAAAATTGTCAAATTCGCACATAATTTTATACCCGTTACTGTGGCCTAACGCCTTAACGTCGAAGCGTTAAGAAGCAAGTCCCGGGGTGACGGCTGAAACAGCGCTAATCAAGCCAAAAGGCGTAAGAACACGATCGCGAAATCACGAATGTACAATGCGAGATCTACAAGTTACACATGTATCCGAGTAATTCGATGGAAGGGAAAATATCACTAGTACGTAAGAGACATTTCAGCAATATTTGTACAATGATTTGCCATTTGTTGGCTATTTGTCACTGTTCGTGTTGAAAGAGAAGGACATTGCAAGAGCGCGGGGGTTAAAGGCGATTACTCGTTCAAGATTGTCCAAGAGTCAAGGCAGTTGTAAAATATCTATCGAAAGTAAAGACGAGTGGTTGCTTGCACATTATATCGTGTCTCATCCTCTTTATTCGAGTTCGTCGTTTCTCCTTATCGGCGTGAATTATTCTTTATTTTCAACGATAGCATATTTATCCGTAGTGTAGCCCCCTCGTGTGAAGCCGAGGAATCATTGGTGCTTGTAGTGGCCGCATTTGCGACACACGCTGGCAGCACCAGCAGCGTCGGCATTTTCCTCGTCGAGGGCTTGATCGCTCGCGACGCTGCTACTTATCGCACCGAGCGTCTCACTCTTGGCCATAACTATTTTACTCGAGGGCAATTCAACGTTGTCCTCGCTCGACGGAGGCTTCGTCAGTTCGGATATATCGGCGGTCGGTCTTTTGTCGTCGGTCTCGTCTCCTGAAAGAATTTTCGTCAGAGTAGCGCGTGAATTGTCGATGGTGGCCGGAGTTGGTACTACGCTCGCGGCGGCCATGTTGTCCTCGGTAGGCCCGGAATAATCGTCGTCCTCTATCGTGAGGGGAAGATTGCTCGTTGGCTCGGAAAGAGGACGACCGGACGAGACGTAACCCTGCACCAGATCCATACGCGAGTCGAGAGAAAATTGCTTTCCCGACATGAGGATACCTCGTATGCGGCGCCTCATCGCTGCACCCCAACAAAAAAGCCACTTAAAGTCTACCGTTAGGCATATCCAGGCCCATGGAGAGACCGCAAAATCGAGGAACGGAAGGGTTCCCGAAAGCGCCACCTCGTGGCGCTGATTGTCACAAGCGACGGCTTGAAGTTAGCTCGTGGTGTGGTCTCCGTGACAACGGTTCAACAATTCAATATGGCCGATCGATTGATGCCGCTTCATCATTCGATCCGTGGAGTCTAGATACCAGGAGGTTCAGCGGCAATGCAAAGGCGCTGAAAAAAGCGTCCCCGAAAATGTCCCGAAGTGATGGCGCTGGGGTGCAGCGGCACCTACATATATAGTAATATATTGGTCAACGAGGTGAAAGTGATCGGATGAGTTTCTAACCTCACGACAAACTCATCGTAACATCAAATGTCGAAATATCCGCCGATTTATAATTTCCTCATGACGGTTCGGAAAAAAAACGCAAAAGCGAGAAAAGATCTCAAACTGAAACTCAAAATGGCGGCGATACAGCCCATCTAGAAAAACGTGTTTTTTTTACATATAGCTTCACGGGAGAACGGTTTTCTCGTAAAATATAAGACCTGAAGCAAAAACCAAAAAAATGATAATTTATATATTATTAGCTATGAGACTATCTAGAAATTTGCTTTCAAATTTTGCAAAAATAGCGCACTTTGAAGGAAATAAATCGATTTCTTGCCAAAAAAAAAAGCAGTAAATTGTTTATAAAAAGAAGTTTACATTTAATCAAAAAACGGCTACGTACTCCCATACAGAATATAATTGTGAAGCTGCTATCAAAATTTCAAATCGATGCATGCAAAGGTGGTCGAGTAATCCGTCTTCCGTGATCGAAAAAAGTGGTTTCGAGAAAAACGCGTTTAAAGTTGTACGAGCAACTCAGCGCGCGCTCCAAGGCGCTGCGGCCAAATCGATAATTGAACCTTTAAATTTAAAAAATTGCTACAGGACCAATTGCATATTGTTTTTATGACACCAAAGTATTTTTAGGAAAGAAAACGTCTTTCCGAAATCCCAGAGTGGTGTTATCCCTTAACACTAATGAGGGTTAGGTACATTATCTGTGATCTGTCTTAGATCGCACCCATGTTCAGCGTATATCTATATACATATAGGTGCCGGAGCACCCCAGCGCCATCATTTCTTGTTCTCGTTTTGGGGACGAGTTGAAAGTCCTCGCTGAACCTCCTGAGGGCTTATTACGGTTCTCGGGTGAGAATTCTCACTTCTCGCATTTTCATCTCACGTGAGTTTAGTCACGCTATAACGGATCGGTCGGGTGAAAATGTCAGATCACTAGGAACTTCCGGCTAGTGATCTCACATTTTCGCGACACCGTAGAAGAGGTATATACTAGCACGCCCATTAAACCCAGCCCACGAGACGTGCGCATCGACAAAAACAACCTCCTCACTCGAATGAGCAATAAGTTTGAATAGAATCTCAGTTTGGAACATGAATGTTACCGAAAAACAAAAACAAATGTTATTAGATTTCATGAAAAAAGACGAAGATTTAGCACGAGGCAGATTGCGATACAGCCATTCAAATAAAAAAGTACTGGTATATTTTTGTATCATATTAGAACATAAAACGGTTCTTATAATGCAGTGATAGAATTATTGTTTTATGTTAATAAATCGAACATTTATGCAATTTATTCTTGTTCCGTTATACTGAGGGGATCCAAGACATCGCACAGCGATTGTTGTATCCGAAGCATTCGATTTTCCCGATCTCGCAAAATCACAATCATCAGTAAATTATTCATGATTATCGGATGACATTACCGAAGTCGCTACGATATCAACTTTAAGTTGCTGAATTTTATTAATTATTCGGTGCCGAGATGCTACCGTCTCTGAATCAGCTATTTCATAGTAACATTGGTTATGTTTTAGCTTTGGACGTGTCGTCGCTGCGTTGGGAAGACGCTTACGCATGCGCATTTCGATTTTCGACATGACATTTCGTGTCGAGTAAACTCACGTGAATAATCTCGCATTTTCACTAGGTGAAGAGAACCGTAATAGGGTGAGCTGCTCACTTTAGTCATTTTCACCCAAACGGAGAACCGTAATAAGCCCCCTGGTATCTAGGCTCCATGATTCGATCTCTCTCACGCATAGCTAATTTCAAGCTGTCGCTGCTAACAATCAGCGCCACGAAGCGGCGGTTTCGGGAACCTTTCCGTTCCTCGATTTTGTGGTCACTTTTCCCATACCCCTCCCATTGGAGTTCGCACTCCTTTGTAGAGTCTCCATGCCCAGGCCCTTCGCACTGCAGACCTTTACCATGCACAGAATATGGTCACTCTCTGTCCCCAGCGTTGTCGCTCGAGTATAACTATATTGTGTGGCGCTGGTAGTCGAGTGCCGGGTTGAATTTATTCACCCTTGGCCAAAAGTTTGGGGCACCCTGCAATTGTACTTTGCGGACGAACAATTGAATATCTCGGCCAAAAAAAATCGGATACCAATTTACCAAAAGGGGTTTTGAAGAGAATAAAGTCAGCTTCAATCTGCTTTTTTAATTTTATTTTTTTGATTTTTTTTGTGCCCGGTACGTCATTTTGAAAATGGCGGTTCTTCACGATTTTTGCACCTTGCAAAGTCGTTCGCTGGACTTCGGAAAAATATAAATCTCGCTGTTTAGTGAAATGATCTTCGCAAGTGTTAGCTTGAGTTTCGTATTTTTTTAATTTTGCAATTTTTTTTCGCCGATAAATTTAGTTTTTCTTGAGGAAACGGCAGGTTTCCGTAAAGCCGGCATCGTGCAGCATATAGTGAAAACTATGAGGTTGCGAATATTTGTCCTATGGACTGAAAAGTTTTGTTTTGTTATTTTGGAGTTGTTACATTTTTTTAGATCGTTTTCGCAACATTTTTTTTCAACGCTAGTTTTGGTTGATCGTCGACGATTGATCTGATTAATTTATTGCCATTACATTGAAACGAAGATGATGAAAGCTGTGGGTGGATCGACTAACTATTAATCATATTGTTTAAATTGACTAATAAATACATTTTAAAAACAAACAGTGTTCAATGGTATACCCTAAACTAGAAAAAGAAGGAAAACACAGGGTGCTTAATGCTTTTGGTCAAGGCGTAATTGAATTTGTACGTCGTACTGATGAGACAACATTTTCTTTCGATTTTTAAGAGCACTTGTCGCTAATTTTCGAATCTGCCCAAGTGCAATTAGTTTATTTTTCCCGATCATCTTTGATTTGCATGACAGTGAGTATTCATTCGTTTGACTCTGTATAAGCTCAGAACGTCATTTGATTCGTACGACGTACAAATTCAATTATGTCCGTTTTCTCAAAACGTTACTTTGAAACAAATATATTTTCGTTAAAAAATCTTCGTTTCAATGTAATGGCAATAAATTAATTAGATTAATCGTCGACGATCAACCAAAACTAGCGATGAAAAAAAATGTTGCCAAAAAAATCTGAACAAACTTAACTCTTAGGACAAAATTAACTTAGGATAAATATTCTCAACCTCATAGTTTTCACGATACGCTGTACGATGCCGGTTTTACGGAAACCCGCCGTTTTTCCAAGAAAAGCAAAATTTCTCTGCGAAAAAACATTGCAATTTTTTTTAACTGAATTAATGCTAACATTTCCCTTTTCGAAGATCATTTCACTGAATAGCGAGATTTCGATTTTTCCGAAGTCCAGCGAACGACTTTGCAAAGTGCGAAAATCGTGAAGACCGCCATTCTCAAAATGACGTACCGGGCACAAAAAACCGAAAAAAAAATTAAAGAAGTCAATTGAAGTTGACTTTATTCTCATCAAAACCCCGTTTGGTAAATTAGTTTCCGATTTTTTTTCGCTGAGATATTCAATTTTTTGTCCGAAAAGAAAAATTGCAGGGTGCCCCGAACTTTTCGCCAAGGGTGTAATATCGGTCGTAGAGCATATCGTTCGCATCCATCCATTCGCATCTCGCATTGTTCGGAGGTTATGTTATTAAAAAATATTAACGTTATTTACCGTACTAGGTGTGCTATTGTAACTATTATTGCTATTAATCAACGCGATATGCCTACGTGCGCTGCGAGCGAGCCGGGCACATGACCCCCAGCGCCTCTAGCGGCCAGCGACATTTCGCGGTCGACTGAAGCTGCTCTGTGTCAGGGGCCCGGGCATGCTTCGCCCGTTCGTCGCGCCACTCACCTGGACTGTCGCGGGCCTCGAAGCCAAGTTGCCCAAATGCTGTCTTGACGCAGTCGTTGAAGAAATCGGCCGTATCGTAGATGGCAGCGAAACTCCCGTTGACAATTTTCGGGGACATTGGCGAATTGGCGAGTAAAAGACTCGAGCCAAAGTTGTCGTTCTTCTCGCGAGTCTCTGCAATCGGAAGGGAAGGGTGGGGGTGGACAAGAATATTAGTGTCGCGTCGGGCCGCACCCAGGCGCTGATAATTCACCTGCCAGGGGGACCCGCACTCTGACGGGAGATTCCCTCGTCTCGGACAGTATCTCGTTCGCGGTGTTACGTATTTCCGCCCAATCGCGCAAGATGTCGTCGTTGGTCGTACTGCGGAAGAAACGCAACGCGATTCTAACATTTTAAGCCTATTTTGTGCCTGCACAGCGGTAGGAGGCACGGTCGTACATACAGGTCTTGAAACGGAGTCGGTGGGGATGGTTCATTTCACGGGCGCTAAATTATCTCACCTTGTGACCACCAGGATAGCGCTGTGATCTAGGCATGGAAAATTAGCGCATGCGCGGTGCAACTCAACAGTGTCAAGCGGTGCAAAAATCGTGGCTTGTGCGTCATACGTAACGCATTTCCATCCCCACCTTTGTCCATCCCTAGATCACAGCGCCGCGCCCCGGTACTAAAAACGAGGAAAACAAGCGAGCCAAACCACGCTGTAGGAAATACGCGACGTTTCAAGACCTGTATGTACGACCGTGGTAGGAGGTCAAGCTAGTGTCTTCGTATTACACGTCAAGGAGTGAGGTGCAGTCGGAATTGTCAAAAAATCGATTTTTTTACATTTTCTTGAAGTACGATGTTTCGAAACTATTCCCTGAAAATTTCAAGTGAATCCGATGTATAGTTTCCGGGATATCCCACAATTAGTGAAGGGGCGTCGGGTCCCCATGGCAGGTAGCGGCTGACAAACGCGCAAACGATAATATCCGATAAGGCAGAATGCTTCGAAGACAACAACAAATTGATATTTTGGAAGCTTCCACATCGGCAGAAGCCTTAGTGTATGGGCCAGGAATTGATGATTCGGTGTAATTTTTTAATTAGTATTTCTATACATAAATCAAGTGTAAAATTGGGAAACTCTTTCAGAAATTTTCAAAAATGTATTACTCAAAAACTATGAACTTTAGCAAGATTTTATAAAGAATACTTTCGTTTTAAAATTGACCAAAATGTTCAAAAAAAAATAATTCATCCCGAAAACTTTAATTTAAAAAAAAATGTTTTAACAATTGGCTATAAACAATTGAATGCTCGACTCTTCGGAAAAAAATTGTGATATTCGGATTCAGCGGATCAAAAAAACATAAAGAAGTTCAGCTTCATCCATCGAGCTAAAATTTTTACGATCATATAATACCGTATCCACATCGAAAAACTTTAAATTTCATTTTTTAAATTTTCATTATAAAGATTACAAACTTTTATTATAAAGATTTTCATTTTTATTGAAAATTTCGATTTTTTTAACGATAAACTAGCGATTTTTTGGTCGAAAATCGAAAGTCCTCGGTGGGAAGCCGCCATTTTGTTAATTTGAAAAAAGCGTCGATTAAAGACTAGATTTATTATTAAACTACTGATTTTTTTTTGGTTTTTTTATTTCAGATGATTCAGTAAAATTTTATGATGGCCACCGCAAAGCACTACATGCCGAAGGGGGTCCGACAAAGATGGCGATATTTTTAATAAATAATCAATAGTTTTCTTTGCAAATGTGTACAAGTCAAGTTGAAATATAACACAAAAAGTATGTGTAACGACTTTTGTAAAACAAACTTAATTACTATTAAAAAAAAAGTTATTGACAATGCTCGTTTTTTCACGCCTCTGACTGCATCTCACCCATTAAAAGAACTCGTACACTCGAACAGGAAGAAATATCGCTTTTGTCGACTTTTTGCCGCAGTGCAGGATGTCGACGTACCGTTCGTGGTCTTCCAAGTGCATGCGATATTGCATAAATGCGAAATCAAATTTTCAACACCACAATCGACCGTTGTATCTCAACGATTTTTTAAGTACTTGAGGATCATTTCAGGATTTGCCTCCTGAATGATTTATTTCAAAGAAAATACTTCACATCGAGACGAAAGAAAAGCATTTCGAAGCTTCGGGATTGCAATTACGAGATCTTTTGGCAAACAAAAATGTTGCGAGCTACGGTTATCGCACAATCATAAGAAATAGCGCAAGACAAACATTTCCAAATAAAAAAAAAAAAATTCCAAGGCTCCACGCGCTCGGGATATTTTTTTTCAGCTAAATCAATGCGTTGGCCGGTTAGTCTTTGATTATCGATATCTCGGCAATCAATGATCGCACGGGGAATTAAAGGACAGCTTTGAAAACTCGAATAAGTTTGCTGCAAGATCCTTTCATTGATTTTTGAGATTTTTTTTCTTCCTTAGCATTGATTTAAAAAAGTACATAAGTATGACTTTTTCGGTAAATCTACCCAACTTTACGAGGATCGATAGGAAGACTAATGTTGCCAGGTTTCTTTTCAGATTAAGGAGGGATATAAATTTACAACATTTAAAAAATCGATTTCTTTTTTTTCTCTTTAAACGAAAGAAGTATATATGTAGAAGATTTTTCTAAAGTTTTATAATTAAATTAATTCATCATCAATAGCCTTTTTGATGATGAGTGAATTTGAAAAAATTGTTTTGTATATTTAAGGGAGACTTTGTCCTTGGAGCAGCGGGAGATGTTAGCGGCTCAACATGAGCAGCTAGAAGAAGAGGAGGGATGCCTCTATGGACCAGGCATTGCCGATTAGCGGTAATTATAAACACATTTGTGTAAACACATTACAAAACTTTAAACGCGTTTTTAAAAATGGCTGACATTCTCCTGACCGCTGTAATTAACATATCGACCTGAAATTTGGAGAGCATACTCAGAAAATACGTCTTCACGGAATGACAGATCGTTTTTTCGATAGATACATTTTTGCATTTATTATTTATCTTTCTATGCGAAAAAAAACGCGAAAATTCGATTTTTTTTAAATTTCCGCCATTTTCCGAAATTTGTACTAAACGAAAAACCCATCCGTCATTCCATGACCAAAGGGTCACAGATTGATAATATGCTTTGAATTTGTGTTTCAGATCAACAAAGAGGGGGCAGTGACGTCAGCCGTTTACCTTCCGCGATTTGAGGACCTGTTTTCGCGGAGCTGCAACGGCCGCCATTTTGGTTTTTTTTTTTTCAAAAAAAAATTTTTTCTAACGTTCTGTATATCATGAATAAAAGCAAGAAAAAAAACCGCACTCAAAAAGCTTTACTCGTTTCCTTTAAAAAGAATAAAATGTAAACACCTGAAATATGGCACTCCAAGGACAAAGTCTCCCTTAAGGAGTAAGGCCACTGTAAATTTGTTGAAAAATCGATTTTTTTTTATTGGCTTAAAAAATAGTTTAAACCCTCTAGTTTAAAAATAGTTTAAATCCTTTTAACTTCTTTTTTAAATTTTTTCCAA
The DNA here is from genome assembly GCA_964007375.1 of Ophion obscuratus. Taxonomy (NCBI): domain Eukaryota; kingdom Metazoa; phylum Arthropoda; class Insecta; order Hymenoptera; family Ichneumonidae; genus Ophion; species Ophion obscuratus. The sequence continues at coordinate 24,983,042 of OZ023324.1, read as the reverse complement.
TAAAAAACTATTCGCAAAACTTTAAACGCGTTTTTCTCGAAACATGGTTTTTCAAAATGGCACGCAGCATAACTCGAACAATTTTCATTTTTTTTACTTGAAATTTTAACCAGATGTGAACATTTACATTATCTTGAGAATGTCGATCGGAATTTTCAAGAACTTTATTTATTGATTTTTTATTAACAAAAAACTTGCCGTTTTTTTCGTCAAAAATCAATTTTTTTTTTCAAACGCACGCCAAATCCACAAAAATTGATACTTTTTAAAATCCGATCGACATTCTCTAGCTATAGCCTTCTAGATTAATGGTTTTTTTTGTTCTAGATTCAAAAGTGCACCAGTGGTGCTGCGTGCCGCGGAGCCCTGGAAGCAAAACATGTCCCGGGAAGATAGCTGTGGAACCGCCATTTTGTTTTTTTTTACTGTAAAAAAATTTTATAATAAAGTTTAATGTATGCCCGATAACACCATTAAACGTTTTTTTCAAATACCTTCAATTTCGGGAGCAAAAAATTAGTGAAAAAACCTTTTTTTTGGGCCGTTACAGTGGCCCTACCCCTTAATGTACCCCCAGTAGCCCTGTGAATCTTCAAATTGATCCTAATCATCATCAAAATGTAAAGAACCATTTTTTTTTCGACTTTTTCACAACTTTGCACTAGTTGCTTGTTAAATTTGAGAACAAAATTCAAAAGAATTTCAAGAAAACATTTTTGTTTTTAATTTGTAAAACTTTTTGGGAAACCATCCGAGTCACTAGCCGAGCAACTTCCGGCTCGGATAAATGCCGCCTAGGCACGAAACATTTTTTTTAATCAAAATTTTATTTTTTCCCCCAAAAACTTCGAAAAAATTCACCGAGAACAAAAATTAGTTTTGAAAAAAAAAAAACTGTTAATTGGGTCGTGCTTCCGAAAAAAGATGAGTTTTGAAGAAAAAAAAAACTGTTATTTTGTAACCCTAGTAACCTTTGCAGAAAATATCGAGAATTAATCGCATAAATGTTCTCATATTGGGTAAGGAGTATACGAGGCGAAGAAGCAGCAGAAAAATTTTACCAAGAATAAATACATTTGAAAAAAAAACTGTTAATTGGATTTTTTTTTCGAAAAAATTTGAGTTTTGAGAAGAAAAAAAAACTTTTTTTTGTAACACTAGTAAGCTTAGCAGAAAATATCGAGAATTAATCGCATAAATGTTCTCATATTGGGTAAGGAGTATACGAGGCAAAGGAGCAGCAGAAAAGTAGGACTCAAAATTCACGACTCGGTTATAGGCAGGTAGGTACGGCAATTTTGCGAAACGACGGTTATGACGTACCGGGTCGAAGTAACGGTGAATCTGATGACGTATTTGTCGTGGAGAGCTGCTGGCACGCAGTGAACTCGTCCCCGCGTGTTCATCCTTTTCAATAATTTTTCCGTCAGCGAATTGTCACCCCTCAGACGAAAGACGACCATGCCTAGATGCCTCGTGGCGGGTATCTCGAATCTGGCGTCGGCCAGTACAAGGGCTTCGAATTTTTTAGCGAGCCTCACACCCTGTCCTCGCCATATATATTTGCCATTTCCTTTCCTCCTCCTCTCTCTCTCTCTCCCGGTAACTTTTTTCAATTTCAATTAGCCCGTATTATCTTACCTCGCGTATGTGTTTCTGCAATCCGGTTATGCCGTAATTTCTAATGACGAACCAGAGTTTGAGGGCGCGGAATCTCTTTGAGAGTGGTATTTGCCAATGCTGAAAAAAAAAACGATACTGTGAATATCAAATTCGCAATAACGGAATGGAGGGTTTAGTTTGGTCAAAAGAATCTTACCATGTAATCGATGGCGAGGCCTGCAACGCAAACCGTCGAGATATTAGGCATTCTACAGGGCGCTTACTTCACGGACGTTCATTGGGTGTTGGAATTAATTCGTAGCGTTTTACAAGAGATGGCGTAGGTGGTACAGTATTTCGTTGTTACCGACAGTAATGTATTCATCGTGAAGCAGCTATCATTGAATGTCATTTGCTGTACGTAACCTCTTTTTTGAATCGTAAATAACAACACTTTATAATTTATCGAATGTGTCAACATTTGTGCCGAATAAAGTGTTTTTGCGGGGAGTTTTACTTCATTACTTTTAATACGAACAAAAGTGCTGCTAAAGCTCATCGTGTTTTAGTGGAAGTGTATGGTGAACGTGCTCTAGCTGAGCAAACGTGTCGGAAGTGGTTTGCACGTTTTAAAGCTGGTGATTTCGACTTGGATGACAAGGAGCGACCTGGCCAGCCGAGAAAATTTGAAGATAATGAGTTGGAGTCATTGCTCAATGAAGACTCATCTCAAACACTTCGAGAATTATCTACATGATTGGGAGTTGACTTATCAACGGTAGGAAAACGTCTTAAAACTTTGGGCATTCTCCAGAAGGAAGGACATTGGGTCCCATTATGAATTGAAACCAAGGGACATTGAGAGGCGTCTTTTGACATGCGAACTGCTGCTTCAACGGGAGAAAAGAAAAGATTTTTTGCATCGAATTGTCACTGATGATGAAAAATGGATCCATTACGACAATCCGAAGCGCAGAAAGTCATGGGCCCGGCTAACCATCAACATCAGTGGCAAAGCCAAATATCCATGGGTCTAACTTCAATGGGAAGTCCTACCCCACCCGCCGTATTCTCCAGATATCGCTCCTTCCAGTTACCATTTGTTTCGTTCGATGGCTCATAGCCTGTCTGAGCAGAAGTTCACTTCTTACGAAGATTGTCAAAAATGGGTCAATTCGTGGATTGCATCTAAAGACGAGGCGTTCTTCCGACACGGTATTCGTACTCTGCCCGAAAGATGGTCGAAAGTAGTAGAAAACGAGGGGCAATACTTTCAATAATATAATTTTTTTATTTTCAATAAAAAAAAAACGCTACGAATTAATTCCAAGTTCTAATACAAGTTGAAAAAAAGTGTTATTTGTCACCTGAATTTTCGTGCTTCAAATAGAGAGGATCGACGTTGAACGTTCGATGAAGGGATTGACTGTTCTTTACCCTGAAATGTAACAGTCCCCACCCCGCCCCGCACGGGATAAGAAAAGAAGCGAGCATTTCGAGGGGATAAATGAATTTCCGAGCGAACGCGACGAGGACTAGAAACAATATCCGAGAGCCGCCTGGGGGGGGGGGGGGGGATAGAGAGAGAGAGAGGGAGAGAGAGGGAGAGAGAGAGAGAGAAAGTATTCCATCGTCGAGTTGGCCAATATATCGCGGAAATTATTACGATTCGAAAACGGAATAGTAATAGTCCAGTCAAATTACGGCCCAGAATGAAAAAAAAACATAAAATACCACATTTTTGGGATTATGATGGATCGATAGGGGGGTGTATTCTGAGCTTAAATTCCAATTTGGGGGGTTCTACTGAGGTCAGCTCAAGGTCATTTCGATGAAAACACGTTTAATTCGATATCTCGAGAACGGTTAGTGTTAGGCCAAACATTGTAAAGACCTTTTCTCTTCTAAATTAAATTTCCTAACTTTTTTATCTGAAACTTTTTTTTTTATCATCAATACTTTTCAATTTATCACTTCCGAAAGGCAAAAATTTTACTTTTTTTCTCCCTATTTTTCATTTTTCGCCATTTTCTCCCCAACCGTTCAATTTTATGAAATTTTACCGTTTATCAAAGTTGTAGATCCTTTAATTATGAACAACTTTTTCGTATAACTTTTTTTTTCTAATACCAATATCTTCGGAGTTATATATTACTTTACCGAGGGAAATCCGCGCCATTGGCACCAAATCTGCCGAACGGCTGCGCCGATCCCAGCTGAAACCACGTGCGGATATCATTTTCACCGACAATATGACCGTCACCACAACTCAAGATAAGTTTTTAGGCAACGAGAACAATAAGAACAACGAGAACAATAACAAGACCAGATTTATCTCACTACTGAAAACTGTTCTCATCAAATCAGACATAGAGGTGGAGCAAGCCGTAGAGGATGCGGATGGTCTAATTATTGTTTTGCTGAATGAGTTTTGCTGACTGCGACAGCCAGCGCGTGCAACAACATGTACTTGAGAAAACCTGGCCGAGGCAAATCGACGGATGTTACATATAGCCCATACTGTCTCAAACCGATATATGGGCCGAATGCCGCAAAAAACCTGTTATTTTTGCACGTGATTAGGGATGTTCCGATACTAGTAAATATAAGTAAAGTATCGATACTTTCCTTTCGATACCAAGTACTTATGGTATCGATACATTCTTCCGATACTTACTTGGTATCGAAACCAAAAGTACTTGTATCGAATTGAGAAGTATTTGTATGCTGGCCGAGGTTTCGAGCCTACGCCACCGGCCGTGGTGGCGCCGTAGTTGGTCAGGCTCTGGCGGCTCTAGTGTCATTGGGTAATTTTAACCAATAGCGTTACTCGATTGGCATCCATTACCAAACGCAATTGGCCGAGGCTTATCGAATGTATAATATTATCGTTGTGATATTCGGAGTCGAAATATTACGATACAAGTGAATACGAAAAAGTACTCTGTTCTTTATTTTCGATATAAAATACTTTTAGCATCGATTCATTCTAGCGATACTCATTCGTATCGAAGGGTACCGAATCGAATGCGACTAAGCGAACTTCACAATTTCTGAACACCATCCTAGCGAACAAATTACAAGAACGAACAATTTTTTAAACTGCTCATTATTTACGCCGGGCTGGCAGCGCGGCGAGCGGCGTCGTTTCCATTCTCACAATCAGCTCTCTCTCTCTCTCTCTCTCTCTCTCTCTCTCTCTCTCTCTCTCTCTCTCTCTCTTCTCTCTCTCACTCTCCCTCCCTCTTAATTACTTTTTTTCTCTTAAATATTTTCATCGATTAATAAAGATGATTCACATAATTCTTCTACTTACTGTTTATTAATACATGTGTGGTTCCCAAATATATTTTTCCCATTATCCCATATAGTCCCATGAAAAATTGTAAAAAGTATCGATATGAGTAGGTATCGATACTTTGAAGGTACTCATATGAGTAGAATCGAAATTTTTTCCAAGTACTAGTTATGTGAGTAGGTATCGATACCTTGTGGGTATCGGAACATCCCTACACGTGATTAGTGGTTGCGACACAACTTCGGCATCATTCAACGTAGGCAAGATCAAACCAATGACTCTAACTGATGTTTTCTACAAGATAAAGCAGATAAAACAACTCTCGCTTCAAACGGCGAACAATTGATTTTGAATTTGTATCGCAAGGCATATCAGGTGACACGAATTGTACGAATCTCAACGAGCTCCGTTATAAGGGATACAAAAAAATGGCAGGCAGTGGGAGGGTTAAATTAGAATCCCTTCCTCCTACCTCTGATGCCGCATTTTTTCACTCGTTGAGGTGTTACTACCAAGCGTAATACTGGCTCGAAAATTATCTGGAACCCGAGAAGTGGGGCTGGCGTCGCACCCCCCGTGGATTGGAGCCGATACCAATGTCACTGAAACCAGCTCCGGGAGATTTACTCAGATCGATTGCGTGCAAATCCAAAACCAACTGCGGCAAAGTGTGCGGATGTAGAAAGGCCGGCCTGTTTTGCTCAGTAATTTGCACTAATTGCCAAGAGAACTATTGTTCTAATGTCGCCAATGTTGTCGACGATAATATTTTTGACGCAATGGACGAGGACGACGTATGCCCCGATACCGTCAGGGCCTTTAATATTAACGAATCACTTCCATCGACCTCGGGTGCTTAATTTTACGAATTTCATGACCTATTTTTTTTTTTTTTTATCAATAAATGTGTGAAACAGTTTCAATTATTCATTTACTTCTTTTTGTAATCCTTATTCACATTATTATCCCATAGAATGGAATACAAAATACCCAAATTGAAGAAGTACAATATTTAAATGATATTTGAATGATTGCAATATTTAATATTTAAATGAAGTACAATTTTTAAATAGTTTAATCGATTCACCTTCTGACACAGGTAAGTTGGCTAATAAATTATCATGGAATACTTTAATATTTCTTTCAAGTACTGAATACCCACTGATGTCGATGATATTGCGACATTGGCGCGGATTTCGCTCGGTAAAGTAATATATAACTCCGAACATATTGGTATTGGAAAAAAAAGTTATCGGAAAAAGTTGTTCATAATTAAAGGATCTACAACTTTGATAAACGGTAAAATTTCATAAAATTCAACGGTTGGGGAGAAAATGGCGAAAAATGAAAAATAGGGAGAAAAAAAGTAAAATTTTTGCCTTCCGGAAGTAATAAATCGAAAAATATTGATGATAAGAAAAAACGTTTCAGACAAAAAAGTTAGGAAATTTAATTTAGAAGAGAAAAGGTCTCTATAATTTTTGGCCTTACACTAACCGTTCTCGAGATATCGAATTAAACGCTCAAATTGAAATTTAAGCTCAGAATACACCCCCCTATCGATCCATCATAATCCCAAAAATGCGGTATTTTATGTTTTTTTGTTTCAGTAATTTGACTGGACTGCAAGGATAAAAAGTGAGTAGAATAATGGACCGCGTTCGACTCACCACATGGCTGTACAATCGAAATGAACCATGAGCCATTTGCTCGGATTGAAAGCGATCGAATCGGCAAACTGGATGCCCCGCAGCCAACTTCGAAATTCCGGACAAACGAAAGCGCTACCGGCGTAGGCGGCGTCGATGTGCAGCCACAAACCATTGCTCTCGCCTGTAAAAATTCTTCCTCTTACTTACACAAGAGTACCTATATCGAGTAATCCTTTTTCGAATAGTTCGTAATCTTACAAATTGGGCCAATCTCTTCAAGATTGTCGAAAGAGCAGGCACCCGTGGTGCCGAGTGTCGCGCAGACCTGTGATGACAATATATTTTTTGCCTCAACTCGGAAGGTCATTGATGACAGGTTCAGGGGAGAGGCACAATCGGCTTCGATACGATGGAGAAAGGGAGAGAGGAAAGCGCGCAAAAGGCTCTCCCGGGAGACCACATTAATTGGGAGTACACGAGAGTCTTTGGAAATAAGAAGATTTACCGCCCCTCCCTCCCTACCGCCACGTTTCACCTGATTGCGGCTGTATCGAGCTCGAACTCGCGAGTGCACAAATTCGTAGATGCTCGTAAGAATAAATGAAAAATTGAAAACGTTACAAAGAAGGGGACGAGCCCTTGTTGACGATCGCGCGCCAGAACCTCGACGAGCGGCTCTCCCCTCATGCTGAGTTCTCGATCGGATTCGATGTATCGCATGTGCACGAGTCCGATGAGGCCGGCCTTTTCCACGCTCGAGTGTGCCTGGCGAAAGGTGAAAAACTCGTCGATACGCTCGGAGAGATTTATAGAAATTTGTATGAATTTTTTTTTAAATAAACTTTCATTTAAGGGGTAAGGCCACTGTAAATTTTTTGAAAAATCGATTTTTTTTTGATTGGCTTAAAAAATAGTTTAAACCCTCTAGAATAAGAAAAAAAAGGTCCTGTGCGACTTCTTTTTTTAATTTTTTCCAATAAAAAACTATTCGCAAAACTTTAAACGCGTTTTTCTCGAAACATGGTTTTTCAAAATGGCACGCAGCATAACTCGAACAATTTTCATTTTTTTTACTTGAAATTTTAACCAGATGTGAACATTTACATTATCTTGAGAATGTCGATCGGAATTTTCAAGAACTTTATTTATTGATTTTTTATTAACAAAAAACTTGCCGTTTTTTTCGTCAAAAATCAATTTTTTTTTTCAAACGCACGCCAAATCCACAAAAATTGATACTTTTTAAAATCCGATCGACATTCTCTAGCTATAGCCCTCTAGATTAATGGTTTTTTTTTTGTTCTAGATTCAAAAGTGCACCAGTGGTGCTGCGTGCCGCGGAGCCCTGGAAGCAAAACATGTCCCGGGAAGATAGCTGTGGAACCGCCATTTTGTTTTTTTTTACTGTAAACAAATTTTATAATAAAGTTTAATGTATGCCCGATAACACCATTAAAAGTTTTTTTTTCAAATACCTTCAATTTCGGAAGCAAAAAATTAGTGAAAAAACCTTTTTTTTGGGCCGTTACAGTGGCCTTACCCCTTAATGTACTAAAAAAGTAGAAAATATTTTTTTTTCACCAACTTACCTATATGTGACTATAAATAAAAGCTTGCCGCGCTCAACTTTTTACGTTTAATACATTCGCTCGATGCAGTTTCATCAACCGTATTTAATTTCGCAGAATATTAATTAGAGAAATTATTATCACACGTTTATACTCAGTTTAAGGATTTTTATTTAAAAAATCTATGATTGTTTTACAGTAATTTAAATACGGTTGACGTGTTGACGGATTTATGTAAATTAAAGATTGTATGTCGAGATTTTGAGCGCCCGAGCTTTTATTTAGTCACATATAGGTGAGTGGCAAAAAAGCAGTTCTACTTTTTCGTACGTTAAGGGGGGATTGTCTTTTTTTTCGCAAAATTTACCGCTTTTTGGGAATTTTTTTGTGAAGAAAGTATACAACGGAAAACTTGTGAAACTTGGCATATAGTTTTATTGATCTGTTTACTACATACAAAAAAAATTTTAAACAATTTCATCAAAAAATCCGCCTCCCACCCCCCTCGACGCGCGATGGTCCTTTTTTGATGGTGTGCACGATTTCTCAAAAACTATTCAACCGATTGCCTTCAAATTTGGACAGAATGCTCAGCTGACATCCTTTTATCGTTTGATGAAGCAAAAAAGCAATACGTTTAATAGTTTTTTATTTATAACAAAAAATCGATCAATTTTTTTCGAAAAATCGATACTTCAAGTTCGAAACGTCACCAAATCGTCAATTTTTTTTTTCCCTTCATCGAACGATAGCTATATGTGTCTAAAGTAAAATGCTTTTTGGATTTTTGTTGCAGGATGAACGTGAAGGCTGTAATCGTGCACACCATCAAAAAAGGACCATCGCGCGTCGAGGGGGGTGGGAGGCGGATTTTTTGATGAAATTGTTTAAAAAATTTTTTGTATGTAGTAAACAGATCAATAAAACTATATGCCAAGTTTCACAAGTTTTCCGATGTATACTTTCTTCACAAAAAAATTCCCAAAAAGCGGTAAATTTTGCGAAAAAAAACGACAATCCCCCCTTAAATAAAGGCTTGTTAAAAAAATGTATATGTAAATTATTTTCTACTTTTTAGCCTCTATTTTTATATACTAGAGCTCGGAAATGTTCGCAGAGAGGGATGATTAAGGGGCCAGGATACTTTGAAAATAAAAAAAATCAACAGCAAGGCTTGAAGAAATCGACGATGATGAGCAATCAGAAGGGATTTTGTACGGTGCAGGAATTGCCGATTGAGTTTAGGTAAGAGTTTTTCATAGTATAAACTTCAAACGCGTTTTTCTCGAAACAACATTTTCAAAGTCTAGCTCCATCGTATCTCTAAAACTAATAAACCGATTCTCTGGAAATTTGAACCACATATTGCAAACATGATTCGCAACAGGGTGACCCTCGATGGTTTTAAAATTTTGATTTTTACTCTTTCTTTTGCGAAAAACTGCGAAAAAACGCGTTTTTAATACTTTTTTTCGTTTTTCATCTGCCATTTTTTTATTTTTTGACAAAACTTTATATCCGAGGGTCATTTTGTAGCTGGTGTCATACTGAATCTAATGGACTTTGATTTTTTTGTTTCAGACAAGCCGTTGCCGAGTTGTGATGGAGCTACCTAGCCCACATATTTTTGAGGCGTTACGTTAAACAACCCGAGTAAAAATCAATATATATAAACATATATAATTCTATATTACTTGATCATAGACAGTTGTATACAAAAATTGCGCCGATTTCGAAATAAAATTTTCTATTTATTCATATATTGTCATACATAACTGTATATTAGTATATACAATTGTATACGTTTATATACAAATATAAAATTCTATCGGGCCAATTTTTGTATACAAGTGTATATGATCAATTAATATAGAATTATATATGTTTATATATATATAATTTGTTTTTTTCAAGAATATAAATTTTAAGAATACATTTGCATTGACAGATTATGATGCGATTTTTTTTTAATTCACATGATTTTTTTGTGAATATTCACAATTTTTTCTGTCAATTTATTTGTATGGACAGAATATTTGTGAATATAATTGTATTTGTATGCATGCATGCCCGAGTAAAAATGAATATATATAATCATATATAATTGTATACAAAAATTGGCCCGATAGAATTGTATACAATTGTATATGATCAATTAATATACAATTATATATGATTATATATATATAATCATATATAATTGTATACAATTCTACAATATATATATATATATATATAATCATATATAATTGTATATTAATTGATCATATACAATTGTATACAATTCTATCCGGCCAATTTTTGTATACAATTGTATATGATCAATTAATATACAATTGTATACAAAAATCATATACAATTGTATACAAAAATTGGCCCAATAGAATTGTCATTCATAATATAATAATATACAATTGTATACAATTCTATCGGGCCAATTTTTGTATACAATTATATATGATTATATATTTATATTCATTTTTACTCGGGTGTGAATACAAATTAGTGTCCGAGTAAAAATGAATATATATAAACATATATAATTGCATATTAGTTGATCATATACAATTGTATACAAAAATTGGCCCGATAGAATTTTATATATTTGTATATAAATGTATACGATTGTATATACTAATATAGAGTTATGTACGATAGTATATGAATATATAGAACATTTTATCGGCCGATAAAATATACAATTGTATACGTTTATATACAAATATATAAAATTCTATCGGGCCAATTTTTGTATATAGTCGTATATGATCAATTAATATACAATTATATATGTTTATATATATTCATTTTTACTCGGGTTTGTATTTTATAATTCAACGTTTCAATGTAAAATACGTTGATATGTTTCGTCATGTGGAAAAAAAAGCTATTGTGACACATATTATACCAGTCGAAGAAGGCGATGACATTTTGTTAGTAAAATATCAAGAAAAAACAAATATTAATCAACTGATCAGAAGTGGAAATTATCACTGTAAGAAACCCAATAATTGTAATCAAATTTGGTAAATATATTGCATCAATACATAATTTGTTAACTTTTAATAAACAATCTTTTGATTTACCTGCTTCCATACGCGAATAAAACCAAAGAAAACTTTTTCTATATCTAATCATATATGAAGCCATATAAAGGTATATACAATTATGTGTATTTCAAAAGAAAATAAAAGTACTCATATACAGTCATATACAATTTTATATACCGTAAATAAAATTTTCACGTATATATATAATCATATACAGTACTATATTGAAGTATATATAACTGTATATCATATTACATCTAATTATATAAACTCCCTGTAAAAAATAGTATCTCCATATATCATTATATACAAAACTATTTATAATTTTATCAAATCAAATTTCATGGAAGTACATTTATATCGTATTATATATACGAATGTATAGATAGATATATATATATATATATTATATATATTATATATTATATATTATTATATAATATATATATAATATATATATATATAATAATATATATAATAATATATATATATTATATAATATATATATAATATATATTATATATATATATTATACAATTATATATAAACCTATATATAAATATATATGATTGTATATCATTTTTCTATAATTGTATGTAAGTATGTACAATCATTTTTATTCGGGTATAGTTTTTGCATTTAAAAATGAAGTAAAATGAATTGAATTTTTTTTTCAATGCATTTCAAGACTTTATTTATCAAGCCCAACAACTTTTATATTCATATATTTTACAAAGTCCTTTAAAAAAAACGCGAAAATAGCCTTTTTCGTGGCTCCAAAGTGGACTGGCCCTTTAATCTGTCCAAACGAAGCGGTTTTATTATTGGTTGATCGTCATGAGAAATCCTGAAGAACTGTGATAGGTGGCACTTTGAGCCAATTCATACATTCTCGTGTATTTTCCCCGTAGTTTAGCTCTATTCAATGTTCCTCATTCTGTTCATTTCTGCTAACCCTTCATTATTGCAAGCTCTCTTTCCTGTTAGCTTCACGCGACGCTTTTTTTTACGTTGAATCATGCATTGTCACCTCTTGGATGCACGCTTGCAGAATTTCAGAGCTCTGAGTATTCGGGAAGTGGGTGAAATATAGATTTTTCGTTTTGCATTCCCCGCCAAGTTGAGGGGAGATATACACCTAGATGGTCGAGGTCGAGGATTAAGGGCGGGGTAAAGTATTAACATTTTTTTTTCATTTTTTAAATTTTTTTTAAATGAATGCAAGAATATTGTGTTAAAATTTCAAGTCGATCGGAGTAAAATTGACGAAGTTATGAGTATTTGAGCGTCTATTGCTCCATGCCGTTCTCTTCTCTTCTGCGTTTTTCAAACCGTTTTTCTGAGACTTGTCATATTTGAAGTCCGTGTGCACGATAACTCAAAATCTACTGGACCAATCGCTTTGAAATTTTGGACAGTACTTCTTCACATAATTCACCAGGTATTTTCGAGAGCTTTTTCGTTTTTTTTTAATAATTACTAATTTTTCAACAACAAATTAGCCGATTTTTTAGCGAAAATCGGGTTTTTGGCTCCCAAGTGCTACGAAAAATCGAAAAATCGAAAAAAAAAAAATCCTCCCGTCATTACCTCGAGAAACATCTCCTTTAACAAATGCATTTTGATTGTTTTTGTTTCAAATGATTCTGTTGCGAGTCATGGTGCACACCGCAAACCAACTTTTTTTCGAGGCGCCTCCGGGGTTTAATTTTCACTCGCTCAATTTTGAATATTTTGCAATGCAAATTTAGGAGAATGTTGTTCAAATGTTACTTTATTATATGTAAATTTTTCAATAAACGAACACTATTCGTTACGCCAAAAAAAATCTTAAAAACATGCTTTTTTTTCGCCGAATTATTTTCCGTGAAATTCCGTGTAAGTTGACAAATTTCATGATTTATTCATTCCCAAATTTTCAAACGCGTTTTTCTCAAAACCACGTTTTTCAAATCGGTACCCGAAATTTCACGAAAACCAATGAACCGATTGCCTTGAGGTTTTTCGTGGTTTTTCCATACACCATTATCTAGTACTTGTCATATGATTTTTTTCCCCGTTACTTAGTTTTTGTTTTATAGGCAAAATAATAACTAATTTTTGGCCCAAAAATCACTATTTGCGTTCAAACGTCCGCCATTTTGTTATAAATCGATATTTTCAAAATCGCCTATGACAAGTACTCAATTATAGTATCTAATTTAATAATCTTTTTGGTTTTTTTTTCAGATGATTTTTGAAGAAACGTCAGTGGTTACCGTATAGGCAGATTTTTTTACGACGCTCCAAGGATCACACAATATCCTTGTATATTTTTGATATTTTTTAATAAAGAAAATTAAACATATTTTTGAATGCATATACTTTTAGACAATTAAAAGCCCAATCCGAAGTTTCAAATAGTTTTCCTTGAAAAAATTCACAAAAATGACCTTTTTTCCGGCTCTTGGGTGTATATCTCCCCCTAAAGTAAAATAAAAGCTTGTAAAGGGATGATGCACTCGTCACCTGATCGGAGCAATAAGCGACCAGCCGTGAGTTTATCTCCGCGGGCAGAGCATCGGGCTCGTTTATCTGAATGTCCCTGATGGCGCGGCTTCTCGCGGCGAGCAAGCAGACGAGGGTCGCCTCGCTCGCGGTTGTTTGAATAACGCCACCCCCGCAGCCGCCCGGACGATGCAAGAAGTCTTCCGGCAGAGCGATCATTTTGCCCAGCCAATTCATGACGATTGTTTCGAGTTCGGTACATGCGGGGCTCGATGCCTTGAACGAATACATCATTATACGCGTGTGTTCAGAGCGAGGGAGAGAGAGAGAGATTGATTGATTGATTGATTGATTGATTGATATTATTAATTATGGACTAAAATACCATCGGGCAAATTTGACTGAGCAGATGAATCAAAAAATCGTAGAGACGAAGATATAATAAAAAAAAGCATTGATATAATGCGAAACTAAAAATAAATGTGAAGAAAACTGCTACAAAATAATACAGAAAATCATACAGTGAAAAGAACAAAATCTATATAATCAAAATCCGAATAACAGTATTAAATTGTCGTTCATACTAACGAAAACTGTCGTTCGAAATACCTCAAAAGATACAAAGAAATAAAAAGACTATATAAAACTAAAAATAAATATAGTTACTAAGAATAGTTTACAACAAAAAATCGTGAATCGTCGTTCGTGATAACTCCAAAGATACAAAAAAAAAATGAAAGGACTCTATATAAAACCAACAAAATTAAGATTCTATACAACACTAGGGGTGAAACTAAACGTAACAACGCAAAGGCCTTGTGAATGAAGTTTCGGTGAAAAAATGTAAATGTGAATGTCACCACCACCAATGAGAATGCATGACTAGAATCCAGAATCGCGTACAGTAGAAATGAAAAGAATCTATATAATAAAATCATAATAATAATAACGTTGGTTGAAAAATAACTAAAAAGATACAAAAGACATGAAACGATATATTGCCTACAAGATAAAAAGTAAACATAAAAAACACAGTAGCCTTAAAAATAATGGATTTTTTGGTGCTATCCATTGAGAGAAGATGAAACGAAAAAAGTTTCTCCCAAAAATAATTTGCGATTTCATCATCTAAATGTAGTCTTGAAAGAAGCAAGAGAGAGAGAGAGAGAGAGAGAGAGAGAGAGCTTGATTGATTAATTTATTTTGCCCCAATATAACTCTACAAATGAAGAGATAACCAATGACTACATCAAGGTCCTGTACAATAAAGAATAACCTAGCAATAACGGTGAAGACAGTGATGAAGATGAAACGAGAATAAAAACAAAATTGCAAATAGAAGATAAAAATGAAAATACAAATAAAGTAAAATAAAGTGAAATGAAATTCAGCATTTCAAGACCAGCGATTCCGCAGCCGCAATAATTTGAAAAAAAAAAACACAATTAGAAAACGAGAAACAACGTAACCAACGGAGCCCTCAAAATGATCATCAAAGTAACGGCGGAACCCAATAGTACATAATAACTTAAAATTGACTTAAAGTAAAATTAGATAAAGCAAAAATAGAACTAAAAATAGAATAGAATATAAAATAAACGGAAAAAAATGAAATAAAATACGATAAAAACAAAATAAGAAAACGAGAAACAACCAACGGAGCCTGCAAAATGATCATCGAAGTAACGGCGGAACGCAATAGATACATAATAACTTGAAATTAACTTAGAGTAAAATTATGATAATGATCATGATAACGGTGACGCAGGCGCCAATGTCGGCAAAATAATATGAAATGAAACCAAAATAAGATAAGTAAAGTCGAACCAATCAAAAATCGAACCAAAATCGAACCAAAATCGAACCGAGAGAGAGAGAGAGGGGGAGAGAGA
>OZ023324.1:24939697-24967293 GCA_964007375.1 Ophion obscuratus | reverse complement strand
ATCGGTCTAGCCGTAATAAAGGGCCTGTTAGTTTTTGTTCTCTTTTCGTTGGGTCGATTTAAAAATCATCCCCTCCCCCTGTCCTGCTGGCCTATCCTCGATGAACGAACGAAAGCGCGTCGTATACGCGCGATCGAATCGATCAAAGTTCGTTCACCTTATGCCCAGTCCAGCCGAGCAAGCGAGCGAGCCAGGTATATCAAAGTTAACGGCGACGCGTTCGCACCAAGATTTTATATATACTCTGTAAAGGTGGTACCTGTATAAAAATGGGGGGAGGAGGAGGTAAGAAGGCAAGAGCTGCCCACACACTTGATCGAATGTTGCGTAGTCTTGCAGAAAGCGGAGAGAAGGACGACGTTAATGCGAAATGACAGGGTTCATAGAAAAAACAATGAAATTCCAGTGAAACAGCTTAAAAAAGGCACAATCGAGTATCAAAGATTCTTTCTACAAATGATAATAGATAGGAATGCACGGGGATAGGACGAAAGAAAAAGAAACGTGGGGAGAAAAGATGGCGTAGCACCGATTTGACGGTAAAGGCCGAACGGAGAGGTCAACGACCATCGGAATATTCACGTTTGGCCGTGAGAGCTCTCCCGGGCTGCCCTGCCCGGCTGTAAGCCTCTTCCGTCTCGCTCTCTCGCTCGCGACGTCTTGGACGTCGTCCTCGGCTTTCGACAATAACCGCGATTCGTATATACGAGGAAGAAGCGATAACTCGGCCAAGCGTATCAATCACGGCTGATACACGCACGTTTTGTCAAATGAAAATTCAATCGAAAGAAAATTGTTTTTTTTGGCAAAATTCAAACTGCCAAAAATTCAAATGCCAATTTGAAAATTGGCAAAATTCAACGTTGGTACCAAACCCAAACGAAATGCTATTGAATAAGGTAAATTGCTTCATCGATTGCGACGAGCATAGCCGGGCTTTCGATCATTGCGCTTCTCATCTGCGACAACCGGCAAGCTCCTCGGCCACCTGTAACTCCTCCCGAGACACATTTTTCGCCCATTTCACGTGGGTCAATGTCGCCATTGCCCATAGCAATCTATTATAGAGATGAAAAATAAGCCCGTTCTATCCTCAAATTATACAAATCGTTCGAATCGGCATTTAAATGGAATAAGTGAATTTATATAGTTGCGCGTTGTAACGAACAAGGCAAAAATAGTTGGCTAAGGATATCCGCGCGCCCGGTCGAGAGCTCGGGAAAGAGAGAGAGAGAGAAAGAGGCGCTCTTTTTTGGACGTCGCTCCAAGGGGTCGACGACCGTATTTACAGGCTCGCGATACTCGTAACCGGGCGCCCCCGGGCCGTGTCCGTATGTGCGAATCAACGCACACGGGAGAGCATCGCCGCTAAATATCAACTACGACATTGACATTCGCATTCTTTTGTTCCAGAGATTCCAAAATATTCCGCAATAAATTAAAAGGATCAAAATCAATATGGTCAGAAGGTAGCGACGCGTTTGTTTGATCCTTTCTGCATCAAATATCAGGCAAATGTCAATAAACAGGCTAAACAATAATGTGGCCGGTGACAAAGCTCAAGGTGTTGGAGTTTTCTTCGGCCGGCCGATCTTGGCCAAGTTGCTCATATTTGCCAGAAGTACACTAAGAAAAAAATGATTCAATATCATTGGTGTTATTGAACGAAACGTTGATTCAATTGTAAAATTGTTGGTGTAAATAATCGGATTTATTAGTCCAAACAAAACGCTATTGACTTTAATAACATGATAAAATTAAAAGTTTTTTTTTTCAATTCAAAAGATATATTGTTAGCCGAAAACAATATATTATTGACACTATCTAAAAAATTATCGCGAACAAATTATATAGTTTTGAATGCATTTTCTGCAACGAATAAAAAAAACATGAATATTGTGGGATGAATAAACGATAGATGTTAAATCGGTCTCCCAAAGATATAAATGAGGATAGGTTGAGGAACAATTAGTGGTTAAAGATTCTTTATTAATGTGGAATGATAAATAACAGAACATGCGCCCGCTTTTCTTTTCGTCGTGTTTTCGCGATTATTTTATGTCTTACATCCTCAATGTCTTGTTGTCAACTGCCTCCTCTTGTTTTTTATTTAACGCCCTCGCAACGAGCACTCGCTCGCAATCCCTTGTTTATTCATTCCGTCTTGTTCCGCTCAGTCGCTCTCTCACATGTTATAGCACACAGCAAAGCTTTGAATGCCCTTTTCCCTACATTCGGCCATTCTGACTTTCACATTTGACCCCAAATGTGCTCCTTACTCTCTATCGCATTCGTAGGTTTGCACATCACAATTCTCTTCGTCGTGATCTTCCGAATCGTATTCGTCGTCATCAGTAACACATTCGACCCAGGGTTTTATGTAGTCCGCCGCCGTTGACGTCTGTACAGGTCCTTCATGCTCGCCTACTTTGCGTACTAAATAACGATCGTTACGCAAAACTTTCGTTACCGAATATGGTCCAAGATATTTGGCGGAGAGTTTCATGCCAGGACCTTGTTGAGTTCGCTTAATAGCAATTAAATCGCACTCTCGATATACGGTTGCCTTTTTCCTTTTCTTGTTGAATCCTCGTCGGTTCTCTTCTTGAATTTTCGCGATACTTTCTCTTGCTTTTAGTCGTATCTCGTCTCGATTGTCTTTAAATGTTGAGATCCACTCGTTTTCGATTAACTCTCGTATTTGTGGATCATCTCTTAGTCTTGCTCGAGTTCCAATCAACAGTTCGAAAGGAGTCGAACCGATACTTCGATGTGGTGTCGTATTCAAAAACAATTGTGCGGTACTTAGGTATTTATACCACTCGTCTGGCTTCGGAGATGAGAGCTTTGTCAATAATGATATCAGCGTACGGTTGACGCGTTCGACTTGCCCATTTGCGCGTGGAACTCCAGTTGTCGTCAAAATATGTTGGATATTTTCTTCCTGACAATACTTTTCGAAATCGCTTGAGGTAAATGCCGTACCTTTGTCGGAAATGATTCGTCGTGCGTTTCCGAATATCATGGCTTGTTTACGTAGCTTGTCTACCACCTCAGCTGTTCCCGTTGATTTAGTCGCGTAGAGCCATGTGAACTTCGAAAAGCTATCAATTACGACAAATATATGCTTATAGCTCTTTTTTGTTGAGGCCAAAGGACCCAAGTGGTCGATATGGAATGTATCTAGAGGGACTTCTCCCTTGTCGATAGGGTTCAATAAGCTTTCTTGCTTTCCCCCCTTTCTCTCAGCCAAGATGCAGTTGATGCAATTTTTCACGATCCTTTCAGTGCGCTGACGCAAATTTTGGATCCAGTAATCCCTCTTAACGATGGCTTCGGTCTTGTTTGTTGAAAAGTGCCCCTTCTCATGAGCCTGCCTGATGACCTGGTTGCCCATATTTTTAGGAACCACAAGTCGAATATCTTCATCTATCTCTTTGAATAGAAGACCGTCTCGAACGACAAATCCTCGTGTGCTGTTTCCTACTTGTATTGACTCGATTATTTTTTTTATTTCAGAATCTTTCTGTTGAGCGTTCTTCAATCGCACAATCAATCCGTCCTTGGTTTCGTCAATCAGCATGCACACTGGCATCGGATTTCGACTTAATGCATCGACGTGCACCATATTTTTCCCAGGTCGATGTTCAATAGTATAGTTGAACTCTTCAAGCTGAAGCGCCCATCTCGCGACTCGCACGCAAAGATCTCGCTTGCTCATAGTGAGTGTAAACGCTCGACAGTCTGTTACGATCTTAAAAGCTATACCTAACAGGTACACTCGAAATTTGACTAGCGATTTGACGATCGCTAGTACCTCAAGCTCGTAACTAGTGTACTTTTCTTCGAGTTCCGTCGTCTTTCCACTCGCATAATATACAGGATGTAGTGCATTGTCCTCGTTGTCGCGCTGTAATAAAATGGCACCATAGCCCTGCTTCGATGCGTCTGTGTGAAGTTCGGTTTCGGCTCCCAAACGATACAAATTTAATACCGGCTTATCCACTAACGCGATCTTTAGCCGTACAAAAGCGTCGTGTTGTTCCTTTTCGAAACGGAATTTCATGTTTGCTCTTAGTAAATTCGTCAAGGGTCTCGCTATCAATGAATATCCCGCGATAAATTTTCGGAAGTATCCCGTCAAGCCGAGAAATCCCTGAATTTGTTTAATATTCGTCGGGATCGGGAACTTTTCAACAGCCTCGGTTTTCCTCACGGATGGTTGTACACGCCCATTTCCAATGACGTGACCCAAAAATTCTACATTCTCTTGTAAAAATTGACACTTATTCCAGTTTATCAGTAACCCTGCCTTACTTGCAGTATCCAATATGCGTTGTAATTTTGTCAATCCACTTTCACGATCTTTGGACGGGATTATCAAGTCATCCATATACGTCAGAACTGCTCCTTCTTTTATCAATTCTTTGAAAACGGCGTTTACAAACTTTTGGAACACCGCAGGCGAGTTACATAGACCAAATGGGACTCTGAGAAATTCGTAGTGTCCATCGGGGACTATGAACGCTGTAAACTTTCGACTTGATTCTTCAACTTCGACATGGAAAAACCCATTTTTCAGGTCTAGCGTACTAAAAATCTTCGCGTCTTGTAGTTTATCAAGTTGGTCCTCGATCAACGGTAGCGGATATCGGTCTTTAATTATTTTCTTATTGAGTAACCGGTAATCTATACAGATTCGGTTCGTTCCGTCCTTCTTTTTAACCAACACAATTGGACTCGCGTAGTCTGAAACGGAAGGTCTCGCGATACCCTTTCCGATCCACTCCTCTATTTGCATGTTTACATCGTCTTTTTCGTTAGCGCCTAAGCGTCTCGCTCGCTGATACACCGGTTCATCGTCTTTGAGAATGAGTTTCATTTTTACGCCCACCTCGCGCGTTCCAGTTGGCTTATAATTCTGGACGAGACCTCGAATAGCTGTTCGGTGTTTCTCGTCATCGATTGACGATAATACATCGGAATTTGCATCGTGATCAGCGCATAGGTCGATTTGATATATGTCCGGCAAATTACCCTCGATGGGTTCATTTAGTACGGGACGGACTTTCGCAACGCCAAGCCTAACATTCAAATCAACTTTATCGAGAAAATCGCGACCGACCAACAATTGCTGTCGCATCAGATCATTGGAAATAATGCGGACCAGTATCGGATACGTGTACCCGTCTATCTCAATTGTCGCGTCGAACTCGCCTAGTGTCATATTTGATTCGGTACTTACACCGCGAAACGGAACTTTTTTAGCGCTCAACTTCGGCGCCCCAATCTTAATATATTGGTCTACTCGCATAACGGTCAATTCGCTCCCCGTATCGAGTATCGCTGCGATGTAAAAATCGTTTATTTTTACGTTGACGCTATGCTTACGCGACGCTACTTCGGCTACGACGCAGTTGCTCTCGACCATTTGTTTTTTTTTCGTACACTTTGCCGCTATATGGCCATACTCCGTGCAATTAAAACATTTGGGACCTTTGTCCTTTTCCGGACACGACGCGCTCACATGATCTCGCTTACCGCAGTTGTAACAACGTTTTGCCGCTTCTTTCTTTGTTTCGTAACTCACGTATTTCTTTTCACCAGATACGTCCTTCTGACTCTTCTCATGCTTGTCATTTTTTTTCTTGTAACCGTCAGACTTGTCGGTGGGTCGTCCACCGCTGGTTGTCGATATGCTGTCTCCGTCTCGTAACGAAATCTCCTCAAACGCCGCCAATAGAGATTCCTTTGATGCAAATCCATGTATACGAGCCAAATCTCGAAGATGAAGATCAGGAATTCCCTCAACTATGTACCCAACAACGTCGTCGTCGCTCACGGAAATACGATTACCCAGAATCACCTTCTCATGCACGTAATCGTGAAACGATTCGTTTTTTCTCCAGACACGTTCTTCAAATCGTCGGCGCAAGGCTATCTTATTTGGGCAGTGATAAAACATACCCCGTAACGCGGTCAACAATGCATCTGCTGTCATCTCGATGAATTCTGGCTTCGAGTGTAGCCACTCGAGCGCCTTTCCTTTCAATCTCATGCCAATGAGAATTTTCGTTATGTCGTCATCCAAACTGTAGGCCATTTTCAAAAATCCGACCTGTCTTGACCATGTCTCGAAGGTTTCCGAATTCCCGTTGAAATAACTGAGGAGATCGGCGATTATCGTTACGCTCACTCGCGCACTCGTCGACACGCTCAGCGTCGTGTTGGGCGCAGGCAAGACGGGGGATGGGGTCAAATCATTTCGACTTGTACCCGCTCTTTGTGTTTCGTCATGATGTGCGTTTTGCAAAAACTCAATTTCTCGTCTAGCTATCTCAAGTTCTCGTTCTAGCATTTTTTTTTCGCGCCGTGCTAGTTCGACTTCCCGCTGTTGAATTGTCGACGTAGCACCAGCATCTTTTGCATCATCGCATCTTTCATCCTTGTTGCCTTCGGATAAATTTTGTTGCCAGTTTCCATCGGGGTCGGCTGTTCTTATACGCTCTATAAGATCAGCCTTTGCTCCCCCTTGGTGCAACCCTTTTTGTTTTAGCATGCTCCTCAACTCCGCGACGGAGAGAGATTCAATATCACGTACCGTAAGGCTCATTTTTGGTTGACTATACTGTTAATTACGTCCGATCACGGTATATCAACCCACACTCGTTGGACAAAATGACAATCTCGAATGTCCTCGTCTTTACTCGAAGCGTCGATTCATACGCGCCCTCGTCTCACGTCACTTCATTGATTATTTCTTAGCGGGTATACTTCTTATAGTCGCTTGCGGATCACATAAGTTTTAGTCTCAGTTCGTGTTAAATATTGCTCATTTCAGATTTCACCGCAAATCCACGCATCAATCACCGCTCACTGTCCTCGCACAATCCCGGACGAGCCCCCAAGATGTGGGATGAATAAACGATAGATGTTAAATCGGTCTCCCAAAGATATAAATGAGGATAGGTTGAGGAACAATTAGTGGTTAAAGATTCTTTATTAATGTGGAATGATAAATAACAGAACATGCGCCCGCTTTTCTTTTCGTCGTGTTTTCGCGATTATTTTATGTCTTACATCCTCAATGTCTTGTTGTCAACTGCCTCCTCTTGTTTTTTATTTAACGCCCTCGCAACGAGCACTCGCTCGCAATCCCTTGTTTATTCATTCCGTCTTGTTCCGCTCAGTCGCTCTCTCACATGTTATAGCACACAGCAAAGCTTTGAATGCCCTTTTCCCTACAATATTATTGATTCGAGTACACAAGAAAAATTGAATTTCGCTCGTTTGATTCACACAAAATTTCCATTGAGTAAATATGTTATTTTATTTTTTTCACCATTTCCGATATTGATTTTCAAGTACATTATTCGTTAAAATATTAATATTTTATTTCGTTTGAAAAATATTGTGCAAATGTCTGAATTGGTTGAAAAATTATGCGAAAGTACAATTTGTTTCTTGCGCATTTGGTTGAAAAAAAAAATCAACGAAATCACGGCCGAGCGCCACCGAAATTATAGGTGTGATGAAACCCGTAGTTCTCGAAGTAACCGCTAGAAGCCGCACGCGCGCTCGTTTCTCGTAAGCGTAGTGCGAACCGAATATCTACTTAAACGCCGGAGAAGCTCTAAAGAATATCGAAATTGCGGCAAGTGTCCCGCAAGGTCCCGATCTTAGGATCGGTATTGTTCCTCTACTACATAAATCCCATAACCAAATCAGACCAGACACAGCTAGCCTTATTTGCTGACGACACGGCAATATTCTCAAGCTCCTGGAGCAAAAAAGTCGCATGAAACAAGGTACAATCCCACGTCGAAGCAGTCTCCGAGCACTTCAACAAATGGAAGATAAAAATAAACGAAGCCAAAACAGAATTCGTAATTTTCAGTAGAAAAACAAAAAAATATTAACTTACCGCCATTTACCATGAACAACGTCGTAATACATCCCGAAAAAGCAGAAAAATATCTAGGGCTAATCCTAGACGATAAATTAACCTTCACCAAGCACATTGACTCCATCAAAAGCAAAGCGCAAAAAATCAAGAGTATTCTTCACTATCTCATTAACAAAAAAAAAAGCGTTCTCGATGAAAAAATAAGCTGTTACTCTATAATGCGATAATCAAACCAATATTACTTGCAAAACAAACATTGAAAAGCTCTAGGTTATGCAAAACAAAATACTCCGCAAACACAAACAAAGCAGACTGGTACACAGCAAACAAACAAATCCAAGACCAGATGGGATTCAAGGATATAGCAGAAAAAATCTATGGTAGAACAAAAAAATTCTATCAAGAACAAATACAAGACATTCCTCTCCGACAAGATATAGGCAGAAGGAAAAGGGATGGCTAGAATAAGAATAAAAATAATGTAATAAAACAAATTGTTAACAAAGAAAGGACAAATAAAGAGAGACTTTTTACTTGACTTGACTAAAGAGTATCGCTTTTTGGCCTGTGGCTAAGATCAAAGTGTACTATCTGTTCTAATCAGTTAAGGGGTTACCCCCACTTGCGATGTTGAAAAAATCGATTTTTTTTTATTGCATTTTTTTGAAGTATAAGTGTCTGAGAATATATCCTGAAAATTTCAAGTCGATCCGAACAAAATTGACTGAGATGTGAGCGTTGAAAGAGAAGAATCCGTTCTTCGTGTAAGCTGAAATTGAAACTTTAAACGCGTTTTTCTCAAAATGGCATTTCTGAAGACGGTGACCACGATTACTCGAACACTAATGAACCGATCTTCTTGAAATTTTGCAGGCTTATTTAATACATAAAAATGTAGTCTTTAATCGTTCGATTTTTTTTTCGAAAAAAAAATGGCCGTTTTATAGCCAAAAAACGGCCGTTTTTTTCGTTAAAATCGAACCATTAACTTTGACTGTCCGCCATTTTGTGAAAAATGAATATTTTTTAAAATCCTTCGATCAAAGACTAGTTTATACTTATATTTGACTAAATCCATCCGCATTTTTTTTTCGGATGATCCACTTCGCCGCAATGTTGGTCACCGCAAACCGTGTATATAAAAACATTATTTCATTGACGGCCATTTGCCACTAAACAATGTAATATTTTTCAATAAAAAAATTACTGAAAGTTCTTCAAGATGTGTTCTTTAAGATGGTATATTGATCGATTAAAAAAGTTTTGTAGTTTTCTTTAAAAAAATTACTGAAAAAGGCCTTTTTTTTGCGCTACAAGTGGGGGTAAGGCCTTAAATATCTGATGTTCTATCCACTATTATAGTGGACGATCATTCTAATGCTCACTTTTTATTTAAGATTTAAAACAAATTGAAAAACTTACGTCTCACGGCATACTCGTTTCGATGCAAAGAAAGAATTCACTCTATTGATTATATTTTTGTACGAAATGAAAAATGTCATAGAAACCGCTTAATTATTTCATCCATACATCTGCGGATTGTATATGAGGCATTCCACGTCACTTCAGCCAGTAAAAAAAATCCACAAATAATCGAGTTCGAAAATATATATATATATATCGAAAAAATATATTGATTGATTCAAATAAATGTCTGATCGCGGAGTGCCACCGCGTCACTTCAGCCAGTAAAAAAAATCCACAAATAATTTTGAAAAATCGAGTTACTTTATTGGTAAATATTCACCGAGTGTCGAAATTTAAAAAAAATTACTGACGTTTTTTCTCGTTGATTGCCACTTTTAAAAAAAATTCCATTCAAATGGCTGTATCTTTGGCAGGATTCGACGTATTTACATTCGTAAAAAACGAAATTGTGCGACTTTTTCTAGCCTTGCAGAAAAAAATTAATTTAGATTTTATTGAGCAAGTCAAACGTCCGTTTCAGGGCATAATAAGCAAAAATATTTTTTTCTCGAGAAAAGACACTCGTTATTTTATTTTTTTAAATTTCCCCGAATTGTGAATACGAAAAACGGATTTTTGGTATTTTTCATATTATGGGATTCCTAAATACCGCGAAGTAACAGCTATTTTTATTATTTTTAAAATTAATATTCGATTGAAGAGTGTGGTGCACTCCAAGGCTCCAATACATATGAAATATACGTCATATGTATTTCGAAAAACCTGGTGAAACATACAGCGAGTGCTCCACACTCTTCAATCGAATATTAATAAAAAATAAAAATAAATTAAATAAAAATAGCTGTTACTTCACGGTCTTCAGCAATCCCATAATATAAAAAATACCAAAAATCCGTTTTTCGTATTCACAAGTCCGGAAAATTCTTAAAAATAAAATAGCGAGTGTTTTTCCTTGAGAAAAAAAATATTCTCGCCTATTTTGCCCCGAAACGGACGTTCGACTTGCTCAATAAAATCTGAATTAATTTTTGCCCGGTAGGCTATGAAAAGACGCACATTTTCGTTTTTTACGAATGTAAATACGTCAAAGCCTGTCGAAGATACAGCCGTTTGAATGGAAAAATGTTAAAAAATGGCAATCAACGAGAAAAAACGTCAGTAATTTTTTAAAGATTTCGAAACTCGGTGAATATTTTCCAATAAAGTAACTCGATTTTTCAAAATTATTTGTGGATTTTTTTTTTACCGGCTGAAGTGACGTGGCGGGGATATTACGATATCTGTGGCCCCTAATTCTGACCACGTAGCCTTCATATTTTACCGAAAATAAGACTTTTTTCAAGAGCGGTAAAAATCGAAATTCGACCCTTAAGGGGATGAAACAGGGGTTTTGAAGTTTGGGTTTGTTTGGGTTTATTCGAATGTTTTTTCAATGCTCACAAATGTGTCGCATACACAGTTAAGGGGTCTTCTCACTTTAGACGCTAAAAAGGCTATTTCCATTATTTTTTTCGTTAGGTTTATATTACAGATATTGATGTAAAAGTTGTTGCACTTAATAAATACACTTTCGAAATACATAAAAAGTATTTTTATGTATTTATGTAACCCAAACAAACTTTGAACGCGTTTTTCTCGAAACAACATTTTTTTCGACCGCTCGTTGATAAAATCTTCGAAACTACTGAACCGATCCTCATGAAATTTTAATCACATATTCTTTACAACTATAGATATAGCGCATATCAAGGATTTTTTTGAATTTTGATATTTACTACTTTTTGCGCCAAAAAACGGTGAAAAAACACGTTTCTTTTCGAAAAATGCCCGCCATTTTGTTATTTTTACACATATAAAAAATCTTGATATGTAAATATCAAAAGTAAATTTTGATATTTACTTTTTCAGCCAAAAACGGTGAAAGAAAATACATTTTCTTTTGTTTTGTCAAAAAATGTCCGCCATTTTGTTATTTTTGAATATATCAAAAATCGTATGATACGCGCTATAGCCATTAACATACTGAATCTAAAACCATGTGATTTTTTTTTGCTTCGGGTGATCCATCTCCGCGATTTTATCAACCGCGCGGACCTACAATTTTTTTAGGACATTTTATTAACTACCATTTTCGTCTATAAATAGTGACTTAAATAAATATTAAAAAAAAATGTATTTCCAAAGTGTATTTATTGAGTGTAACAACTTTTATATAAATATCTATAATATAAACCTATAAAAAAATCATGAAAATAGCCTTTTTTCGCGTCTAAAGTGAGAAGACCCCTTAAGGAATTAAAAGTACGACTGTCTACACGCACCGAACGCGAGAAAAACACGGTATATTGTTAGATATAAAATAAATTTGGTAAGTTCCAAGTAAATTTCGTCAAAATCTTCGCGAAAGGCTTTTTTCATAAAAACCTAAACACGCCCTCTTAAACCCCTTAAAGGTTACATTTTGGAAATTGCTCAAATACGTGTTTGATTATTTCTATTGGAGTGTATATATACCAAGTTTCAAATTTGGCAAAAAATATGTTGTCTCGTGCAAACACGAAAAGCCCCGTTTCACCCCCTTAAGGGTCGAATTTCGATTTTTGCCACTCTTGAAAAGAGTCTTATTTTGGGTCAAATATGAAGACTGCGTGGTGAGAATTAGACGTGGCGGCACTCCGCGATCAGCCATTTATTTGCATCAACCAAATATATTTTTTCGATTCAGTTGCCTTTTTTCTCAGTCCACCCGATAATACGGGAAGTATCAAAGAGCGCGATACGTACGGGGTTGGTGGGGAGACACCGGCCAAGTCACTGGGTAGCTCGAGAGGGTTGTCGAGCGAAGAGAGGGAGTTGTCGGCGGAGGAGGTGGACGATCGGAGGGGGCGACGGAACAGGCACCTGTGGATCTCTTAACCGTGAACCGCGGTAGAGTCACTCACCGGCCACCACCACCGGATCTCCGAAACTCTCGTGAGAGACACACGCGCGCGCGCGCGCGATATACCGATCTGTCCCTCGGACGAGCCTGCCAAAAAGCTTCCTTTGTATTTCCGTACTTATCAAGGAGCTCTCGCGCACACGCTTTTCGAACAATCCCCCATCCTTGGGCCCGCTCGTTTCGGCGAACGAATAAAAAAAAAACAACACAAACTCATTTCTTGGAAAAAAAAAACAACAAAACAGTGCAAAACACGCGCGCGCGCGTGTATGTGTGTGTGTTGGGTGCGCGTGTGCGTGCGTGTCTCCGTGTGTGTGTGGGTGCCGCGTTGATGAAAAAATAACAAAACACGACGAGTGACAAGGAGAGCGAAAAGTGTGTCGGTGTGCTGTGATTGAGAACCGTCCAATATATTACCGTACCGTCCGTAACAAGTGAATAGAATGCGATTGAGTCGTTTCGATGAAACGCTCAGCTGTCGAACTGTGATAGGTATAAATGTATAAACACGCCGTGAATGTACCGAATCGTGCTTACGATGTACAGAGGGAGTTGCGGATGTACGTAGATTCGTGAAGGAAGTACCGGTGCTGTTGTGACGGCTGGTAAAGATCACTTGTCGTCCAAGGGGATTCGAGCATCGCGGAAATAAAAGACGAGCCCGATATCGATGATGCTTAGGTGCAAGTGCTGTCAGGCTCCAGTGTGATAGCGATAAATGTTTACGATTTGTGGCTAAACAGTTTCGTAGGTGTGTACTTTTTTCGTTGTTGTGAATACCAGGATATGCAATTGCGGACATCATGCCAAGCACTATAAGAGGTGAGCTGCTTTACTCCTTTCCCTACATCTAGAATGGACATTGTTTTTGTTTTTTTTTTTTGGCCAAGGATATATTTGTTTTGGGGAGAAAATAAAAATCTATGCACGAGAGAAACGCACTGAGAAAAAATATCATCGGTGTTCTTGAATGAAATTTTTCGTTGGTTCGATTGGAATATTGTTGACGTGAATAATCGGATTTATTAGTCCAAACGAAACCCTATTGAGTTTAAGGGCGGGGTAAAGTATTTAAATTTTTTTTCGTCATTTAAAAAAAAAAATTTTAATGAATGCATAATATATCAAGAATATTGTGTTAAAATTTCAAGTCGATCGGAGTAAAATTGACGAAGTTATGAGTATTTGAGCGTCTATTGCTCCATGCCGTTCTCTTCTGCGTTTTTCAAACCGTTTTTCTGAGACTTGTCATATTTGAAGTCCGTGCGCACGATAACTCAAAATCTACTGGACCAATCGCTTTGAAATTTTGCACAGTACTTCTTCACATAATTCACCGGGTATTGTCGAGAGCTTTCTTGTTTTTTTTAATAATTACTAATTTTTCAACAACAAATTAGCCGATTTTTTTAGCGAAAATCGGGTTTTTGGCTCCCAAGTGCTACGAAAAATCGAAAAATCGAAAAAAAAAAATCCTCCCGTCATTACCTCGAGAAACGTCTCCTTTAACAAATGCATTTTGATTTTTTTTGTTTCAAATGATTCTGTTGCGAGTTATGGTGCACACCGCAAACCAACTTTTTTTCGAGGCGCCTCCGGGGTTTAATTTTCACTCGCTCAATTTTGAATATTTTGCAATGCAAATTTAGGAGAATGTCGCTCAAATGTTACTTTATTATGTGTACATTTTTCAATAAACGAACACTATTCGTTACGCGAAAAAAAAATCTTCAAAACATGCCTTTTTTCGCCGAATTAACTTTACCCCGCCGTTCATTCTCAATAGCCACACTGGGTCTACGGAACCCGAACAAATTATTTCGATGCCGTACAACCTTTTTTTTTTCCAATAAAACATACATTTTTTTTTATACGCGTAGGCGTTTCATTATTTCCTGCTAAATCTCACCTGCGTTGGACGAGATGAATATACTTTTTGAAAATTCCACAGAAACCGCGACGTCTATTTCAAGGTACATTGTTTCCAGATTATAAAACCATTTTTTTAATTTTTTGTCGATAATTACAAGAGATACGGCAATTTTTGTATTAAAAAAAGTCATTTTTTACGTTTTTTTGTTGCATAATTTTTTTTGCATATCTAAAATTTAATTTTTGATTTCTAAACAATATGCTTGTATTAAAATAGGTTCAAATTATACCTCAATATTTTTTTTCGATCGCTCAATGCATCATTTCATTATTTATATCAATTTAAAAACGCGCGGGTTTCACGGACCCAGTATGACTATAACGTGATTCTAGCCAAGTGTGACTACTGAGGGTTAATTAAAAGTTTTTTTTTTCATTCAAAAGATATATTAGCCGAGAATAATATATTATTGAAACTATCCAACAAATTGTTATAGTTTTGAATGCATTTTCCGCAACGAACAAAAAAAGCGTTTCAATTCATAACACGAATATTGTAGTTCACGGAGTAACCGCTAGAAGCCGCAAGCGCGCTCGTTTCTCTCAAGCGTAGCGCGAACCGAAAATCTACTTAAACGCCGGAGAAACTCTAAAGAGTATCGCTTCTTGGCCTGTGGCTAAGATCAAAGTGTAGTATCTGTTCTTATCAGTTGAATATCTGATGTTCTCTCCATGGATATTTGATATCTGATATTCTCTCCACTATTATCGCGGATGCTCATTCTAATGCTCACTTTTTATTTAAGATTTAAAACAGTCGAAAAGCTTACGTCTCATGGCGTATTCGTTTCGATGCAGTAAAGAAATAATTCGTTCTATTGATTATATTTTTGTGCGAAATGAAAAATATCGTAGCAACCGTTTAATTATTTCATCCATACATCTACGGATTGTATATAGAACGATTTCAATACGATATAATTTTATTTCAAGTATAATATAGATATTCCGAGAACAGAAGAGATTTTCAAAGAAAAACAATATGTTATTTTAATCAATCACATTTTCATTTATTCAAATCAACCGATACATTTTTTTTTCATTCAATTCGTTTTTTCCTCCGTGCACCGTCGATTGGCGATATCTGTTGGCGCATCTTCTTCTCTCGTCGTTCCATCGTCTCTGTTTACCGTTCTCTCACGTGCACTCGAGCGTCTCGTAAACGAACGGGTTTACCGTTTCGTTCGAGTCGTCTGTTTTTTTTTTCCTCTCCCGTGTTTCCTCCTTCGAGATGTGTAACGGCTAGCAAACGCGCGTTACCGTGTCTCAACCCAGTGGAACCCCCAAAACTGTTCCCTCCCAAGTCCGCAACCGAGCAATCTCGTGAGATCGAGCGAGAGGGAGAAAAAAAGGAAACGTCAACGAGAGAAAAGTTACGATCGGGATCGAGTAGCGAGCACGAGAAGAGACTGCGCGCTTCGACTACGGCGTTGAATGACTATAAATAATATTTGCGCAAGGTAATGGGCATACGAGAGGACACACGCGGATATTGCGCACCGCGAGGCAGTTTCGAACACTGCGCGCAAGTAATCGTTCTCGCGTTCCGTACGAAGACCGCGGGCCTTTTTTCTTTTAGGGAGGGAGCCACCGTTGTACAGCGGTGTATCAACTGCGCGCGGTTTGCACGTTTGCAGGGTCACTCGAGGTCGGTAACACACCGCGCGACGGTGGCCAACGCGGGAAAAACGCGCAACTAGCTCTTTGGAAAAACATCGTTGCCTCGTCATACGTACAATTTTTCGTGAATTCCGTTAAATCTTCGGTACGAAATATCGAACGATGCGCAACGGGCCACTCGAGGCACGATGAATTACTGACAACCGAGCGTAAACGTGTGCGTGCCGATATCGCTCGAAAACTTCCCGCCAGCAGGTGGCAAAGACCTTGGTGCGTTACGATCGATTATCCAACCGAATGAGATTCGGTTCCTACGAGAAAGAGACGGAGAGACAGAGGCCGGTTTTTCGACGCTTTTGTGCCATACGAGCGGGCCACGCAAATGGTTTCCCGGTTGGCCTCATCGGTGGCGCGAGAGAGAGAGAGAGGCGAGCAACGCAACGACGACTCGCCCCCCCCCCCTCCCCCTCACGCCGGGTTCGGCCACGAACAAAAGCCATGGGGGGGTCAACGAACTCTGCGTTACGTATACATATTACATCCTCCCATATATATATATATATATATATATATATATATATATATATATATATATATATATATATATATGGTATGTGTATGTGTGTGTATATATATACATATATACACAATTTTTCGGCAAATTTTTGGAAAGTGAAAAATTTGCATAAAAAATCGTCAGATAATTGTTAATAACAAACGAACTATGAAATATAAAAAAAATCCTACGTACTTCCATAGAAAATGTATTTTTCGAAATATATTCAACATTTCAAGTGTTTCGGTTGAAAAATGTCTGAGTTATGTTTCCGGCCAACTTAAAAAATGCAGTTTTTAGATAAACGCTGCACAGCCGCCATTTTGAAATGAATCGCCTCAAAAAAATTATTGTATGAAGGCACTGATATGTATGATAAACACCCTTTTTTGCAATATCGATGTATTTTGTATTTTTTGTCGAAAAAAAATCCCCAAAAAGTTTATTGTATCGGCCTCCAGAGTGGCCTAACCCCTTGAATATACTATTGAAGTATACCCAAAGTTTGATAAATGTAGAATAATTATTTCTTAGTTTAAGGCAGGATTCTACTTTGAAACCATGAAAAAAACGCTATTTTCGTGATTTTTTTCTGAGAATACTATTAAAGATATCGATATGGGGTTTAAACTGTTCAATAAATACATTCTTTAAGTACATAAAAAAAAATGTTTTAAATGTATTTTATTCATTTTTTGTACACGTAAAATATGTTTAAAGCCAACGCCTCGAAAAGCAGGTACCGTTGCCGTGGTCGTGAAATCTTCCCGACGGATGGTCTGAAACAAAAAAATCAAATAGTTTCATGTTCAGTATGTCTTCAGGAACCGACCTAACTAGAATATTTTATATACGTGCAAAATTAACAAAATGGCGGCTAAAATACGAAAAAAATGCGTTTTTTTGAGTCTTTTTTTTGCAATAAAAAAATAGTTCTAATCAAAATTTTAAGTTGATTGTAGTTAGGTCGGTTGGTACACACATATAGAATATGTGTTCCAAATTTCATAAGGATCGGTTCAGTACTTTTTGAGTTATCACGACCACGGTACTTGAAAATGTCGTTTCGAGAAAAACGCGTTTAAAGTTTTGGTGAGTCCGGACCGCGCGCCGGGCGGGTCACAATAGCGCGCTCAGGTAGGTGCGTTCGAAAGGCGAAAAAGGATAGTTAGACTGCTTGGAACTTTATAAAATTTTGACCGAACATTCTTGAACATATTTACTTTCGAAAAATGTAAAAAAAAAAAAAAATTTTTTTTTCAAAGTTTCAAAGTAGAATCCTGCCTTAAAAAATCTCAAAATATTGCTTATTTTTTTCCTCTCTAATTGTATATGCCGCCTTAAGGGGTAACCACGACTGTGACGGCTTTAAAAAAAAGCGATTTTCGACAATTTTTTCGGGCGTAAGGAGAGGTGATAGTGAAATAATACTTGGGGTAGTTATTGAGCATTTAAGGGAGAATATCAGTGTGACAGGCTGAAAAATGAGGTATTTTTTGGGATTTTTTTTTTTTTGAAAATCACGGCTCGATCAAATTATTTGAAATTTTGTGTATTAATTGTTGAAGTAATGAGGCACACAAGGAATTTTTTATTTTTATTTTTAGTACATTTTATTGAGCAGAGAAGCGGTCGCAAAATGGCGTCTCAAAAAAAGACTCACCGACGGTTGGCAGCATAAGTGCCACGGCAAGCATGCGAAATCAAAAATTGAAAAAGATTATTAAATTATAATAGTATAGCTATCGCAGCGTCGTGGGAAATTTGAAAATTTTGATTAGAAAAAAAATGGCGGCCATTTTAAAAAAATCGAATTTTACACAAACATTTTGCAGTAAATTGTTAATAAAAAAGTAAACAATTAAAAAAAAAACTCTACGATGCGACGATAGCGATGAGTTTTCCGAAGAGAATCCTTTTTGGGTGAAGTCGATTGGACAAAATTTGACAGAGTTGTGCTGTCAACCAGGTCAAAAAACATGGTTTCGAGAAAAACGCGTTTAAGGGGGCAAATCACAGTAGCACACAAAAATATATTTTCGGGAATTAATTTTGGCTGAATAAAAGTATCAATCGAAAATCTGTAAAGTATGTTTTATAGCAATACTAAAAAAGTACAAAATGTAATTTTTTCAATAAAAAATATTTAAAAATGGCGGCTGCGCAGCATATGCCCCAAGGCGCCTTTTTTTGAGCTCGCCGAAGACACAACTCGAGCAAATGTTTACCGATCGACTTGAAATTTTGACAGTAGCTTCGAAACATCTTTCTCCACGGAGCTACGTAGGATTTTTTCGATATATTGATTTTTCGCAAAATCGTGCATGTTTGAAAATAAAGTTAAATTAAAAAAAAACGCCATAAAATCGTCGATAAAAAAAAAGTAAGCCATATAAAATAAAAAATCCTACGTAGCTCCGTGGAGAAAGATGTTTCGAAGCTACTGTCAAAATTTCAAGTCGATCGGTAAAAATGTGCTCGAGTTGTGTCTTCGGCGAGCTCAAAAAAAGGCGCCTTGGGGCGTATGCTGGGCAGCCGCCATTTTTAAATATTTTTTATTGAAAAAATTACATTTTGTACTTTTTTAGTATTGCTATAAAACCTACTTTACAGATTTTCGATTGATACTTTTATTCAGCCAAAATTAATTCCCGAAAATATGCTTATTTTTTTGTGTGCTACTGTGATTTCCCCCCTTAAAGGATGGAAAGGCCCGCATAGAAGGCTCCGAGAGCGTCGACGCTTGGCGCCAATTTCGAATACTTCTAAGCCGAATATTGTTTTGGAAATTTGTAGGCATATTCTTAAAGGCCAAAAGTATCTATTTGAGCAAAAAAAATCGATTTTTTTTTCACACTGATATTCCCCCTTAAGTATACAACAAAAAAAAAATTGTAGGAAAATATTACGAAATGGCGAGGCGTGTTAAATTTGCGGCGATCTGCGGCACTGCAACTCGTGCCAATTTGAATGTGGAAAAAAGAAAAAAAATTCTACGTAATCTTCACGAGTGTAGCGAGTGAAGCACGTAGGGGATTTTAGAAATATTGATTTTTGTGTAATTGGCGAGTGTTTGAATAAAGTCGTTTGATTTTCACAAAAAAAAAAAAAGGAAATTTACTTTATCGATAAATATTTTTTTAATTAACCAATCGAAAATCTCCTCCGTGTTTCACTTTGACATGTTTATTTGCAAGTTGTGGTTAAATTTTCGAACGGAAATATTGAAAATATGATTTTTCAAAATTTGAAAAATTCATATTTTGAAGAAAATAAAAACGCACTCGAGTTTCGAAATGTGTTATAGTCACGAACAAATGAAAGAGTCTACTTTGAGAAAACTCTTGCCATTAAGAGGGAATGATACCTCATCGCGGTCGGTATGGTAGAACAATTATAGATTCCCAAAAATCTCGATAACGGCTCTTTAGATCCCGTCGAAACTTTGCCAAATGACGTCAAATGGATAGACGAACAGCTGTCTTCCCCTCAAATTTTCTGAATTTGAGAAAAAAAATGTAGATTGGCTTATCATAAGCAAATCTAGTTTTTTTTTTCAAATTCCGAAAATTTGAGGGGAAGACAGCTGTTCGTCTATCCATTTGACGTCGTTTGGCAAAATTTCGACGGGATCTGAAGAGCCGTTTTCGAGATTTTTGGGAATCTATAATTTTTCTACCATACCAACCGCGATGAAGTATCATTCCCTCTTAACGGGCGGGGTAAAGTATTTAAATGTTTTTTTTTTCATTTTTTAAATTTTTGACGTGATAACGTCTTATAATTCGATGGAGCCGGCTGCACGCACGAAAAAGCATGACTCATCGCCGTTACCTCGCTCTGAGGCGTTCCATTTAAGGCTTGAAGTGTAAGCGAGAGCGCGGAACGAGCGACAAAGAGGTACAATCGGCCTCCGCGTTCGGCAGCGTTCGGCAGCGTTCGACAT
This sequence comes from Ophion obscuratus, assembly GCA_964007375.1. Taxonomy (NCBI): domain Eukaryota; kingdom Metazoa; phylum Arthropoda; class Insecta; order Hymenoptera; family Ichneumonidae; genus Ophion; species Ophion obscuratus. Next base: position 24,946,964 of record OZ023324.1, on the reverse strand, counting down.
TTGTCTCTCTCCTACTTGAGTGATGGCCTCTGTACACTGCGAGCGACGAGCGACGAGCGATCAGCGATATCCAATGGCAACGTCACTCTCATAGAGCATTTCCGTCATACTCGAGCTCTCATTGGATATCGCTCATCGCTTGTCGCCCATCGCGCGCAGTGTGCAGAAGCCATGAGCGATGCGTCCGCGTGGACAGCTGCTATACAATAATACATGTACATGTTTTCGTCAAGTATGAAGTGCAGTGAAAAGTGAATGTGGTGTGAATTGTTTATAGCAACGATAATTGCGGCGATAAAGGTAATGATTCTTTCGATATTAAATATATGTTCAGTGATATATTGTCGAATATTCGTGCTTTCATCATTAAAATAAATAGCATCGGTCCGCTAATGCAGCGATTGTAGGTTATGCTATAATTGACAAAACTATAACAATAAGTAAACAGAACTATTTCACGATGAGTAAAAATCAATTGCTTTACTATTCGATCGAAATAATTATCGAGCGTAGCTATGATTTCAAAAAATTAAAACATAAATGTTAAATCTTCCACATATCATAACAACGTGTCTGAAATGACAGGTTGGACCAGCCAGCCGTCAAAGGGAACAATTTTCTCCTATATCAAACACATTGCGGCGGGCTTTTTAAAAGCTAGAGTTACAAAAATTTTAATGATGTTTCCAATTTTTAAATTTTAAATTTAAGATTTATGAACAATAATTTAATCAAAGTTTATTCTTATAATAAATTATTCAAAATTATTACTTTTTTACAACAAATTACAATTAAATTTGCAAAAATAATTAAGTAACTAATTGAACAACAACTTTTATTCAGTTCACTTGCTGAAAGAAATAATGTCGATACAAAATTTATTATTATAAAATAATAAAATCAAAAATTAAATTTTAACAGTCGAGTAGAAATTTAAACAATAAATTTTATTCAAGTATTTTGTAAATTTAAAATGATTTTCTGAACGAAGAATTTTATGAAAAAATAAAAGTTGTAAAACAATTGCTCAAACACATTCATACTTGTAAAAAATATGTACATTGTAAAAAAAATAAATAAAAATTGACATAATTGTATTTATGCGTACAAATAAATGTAACTTGATCAATTCAATTGTGATTTCCATTTACCTCCTTCTCTATATCCATACAAAATATCTATCAAACAAGCAAAATTAAAATTTTCTTTTGAAAAATGAAACCTTTCCATCAGTATTTTCTTATGACGTTGTCACGTTCAACTATCGTCAGTAAACCGACTTTACAGGCAACCGATTTTTTTAAATGAATGCATAATATATCAAGAATATTGTGTTAAAATTTCAAGTCGATCGGAGTAAAATTGACGAAGTTATGAGCATTTGAGCGTCTATTGCTCCATGCCGTTCTCTTCTCTTCTGCGTTTTTCAAACCGTTTTTCTGAGACTTGTCATATTTGAAGTCCGTCTGCACGATAACTCAAAATCTACTGGACCAATCGCTTTGAAATTTTGCACAGTACTTCTTCACATAATTCACCAGGTATTGTCGAGAGCTTTTTTGTTTTTTTTTTAAATTACTAATTTTTCAAAAACAAATTAGCCGATTTTTTTAGCGAAAATCGAGTTTTTGGCTCCCAAGTGCAACGAAAAATCGAAAAATCGAAAAAAAAAAAAATCCTCCCGTCATTACCTCGAGAAACATCTCCTTTAACAAATGCATTTTGATTGTTTTTGTTTCAAATGATTCTGTTGCGAGTTATGGTGCATACCGCAAATTAACTTTTTTTCGAGGCGCCTCCGGGCTTTAATTTTCACTCGCTCAATTTTGAATATTTTGCAATGCAAATTTAGGAGAATGTTGTTCAAATGTTACTTTATTATATGTAAATTTTTCAATAAACGAACTCTATTCGTTACGCCAAAAAAAAATCTCAAAAACATGCCTTTTTTTCGCCGAATTAACTTTACCCCGCCGTTGATCTGCAATGCCAAGAGCACAAAGTGGCCCTTCGAAGGGGCAAATTGATTTTTCGAAAATTCTCCAGTTTTGTTACCCCTTAAAGCGATGATTCGCGGTCGTGCGAGTTTCCGGGATAAGCTCGGGGGCAACCCTCTCTTTCTCTCTCGGCGATAAAGTTTGAGATTCACCGAGTTAATCTATCCCCTGATAGTTTTATAATACGGTACAAGGCGTCCCTCGGCTCTCTCGTGGTCGAACGTAGCTCGGAGCCCACAAAAGTATAGATGTAGCGTGAGATAGCGCGCGCGCGCACGCTCTCTCCCGCAAGACGGGATAGCGAGAACGGCAATGACCTCTCGTAACCTTAAGGGAATCGTTCGTATACAAGCGTCCGAAACGATATTTTTCTTTTTCCACCCTGCGATACATTTTTATCGCGACTGTAATTTCATTGTCACACGGAGACGAATCGGACAATCGGTCGAGTACGGTGAGTGCATTGTTGGCCGCGATATTCGATTTTCGTTCTCCAATGATACACGTGGGTTCGCTCTCTTCATCCTCTGTTCCCGAAACTTGGTACGTAAAGATGCCGAAATAACAGGTGGGGGGTGAAAATGCCCAATGACCAAATACAGAACGACAAAGATTTCGAAACGACAGAATTATGAACGCACAAAATAAAGAAGGTTAAGGGGGGATTGTCTTTTTTTTCGCAAAATTTACCGCTTTTTGGGAATTTTTTTGTGAAGAAAGTATACAACGGAAAACTTATGAAACTTGGCATATAGTTTTATTGATCTGTTAACTATATACAAAAAAAATTTTAAACAATTTCATCAAAAAATCCGCCTCCCACCCCCCTCGACGCGCGATGGTCCTTTTTTGATGGTGTGCACGATTACAGCCTTCACGTTCATCCTGCAACAAAAACCCAAAAAGCATTTTACTTTAGACACATATAGCTATCGTTCGATGAAGGGAAAAAAAAAATTGACGATTTGGTGACGTTTTGAACTTGAAGTATCGATTTTTCGAAAAAAATTGATCGATTTTTTGTTATAAATAAAAAAACTATTAAACGTATTGCTTTTTTGCTTCATCAAACGATAAAAGGATGTCAGCTGAGCATTCTGTCCAAATTTGAAGGCAATCGGTTGAATAGTTTTTGAGAAATCGTGCACACCATCAAAAAAGGACCATCGCGCGTCGAGGGGGGTGGGAGGCGGATTTTTTGATGAAATTGTTTAAATTTTTTTTTGTATGTAGTAAACAGATCAATAAAACTATATGCCAAGTTTCACAAGTTTTCCGTTGTATACTTTCTTCACAAAAAAATTCCCAAAAAGCGGTAAATTTTGCGAAAAAAAAGACAATCCCCCCTTAAGTGGTTAGTCCACGGGTGTAAAATCATGTGCGAATTTAACAATTTTTTCTCGTATGAAAAAATGATTCTCTCAAAAAATCATTCAAAAATCATCAACTCTCAACCTCAACAATCATCAAATCATCAACAATCAAAAATCATTCAAAAATCATCAACTCTAAATGAATAACACATCTATTTAGTATGAATATCAAGCTGTTAGAATTTTTTTTTTTGATTTACAAAATGGCCGACTACTCGAAACTTCTCGAAACAGCTTTTTTCCAACTGGCGTGACAAATAACTTCAACAATTTTCCCTCGATTTACTTCAAATTTAAAAGTTACGCTCCTAATTGCATTTCGCAGAGAAGTACGTACGGGATTTCTGATTAATCGAAAACTTTTCATTTTCCGAACAGTTGTAACGAAAATTTTCACCGAAAATTCATTTCTCAAGTTCAAATACCTACAACTTTTGAATGAAACAATATATTTTAAATTCCGTACGTGCTTCTCTAGGTATTCAAATGTAGATTGACGAGAATTTTCGTTTTTTGTTCTAGGTAAAAAATTGTGAATGCTAAATGTCAAGCGGCGGAGAGCAAAAAAAAATTTCTAACAGCTTGATATTCATACTGAATAGATGCGTGATTAATTTTATGAGTGAACCACTTTTTCATGCGAAAAAAAAATTGTTAAATTCGCCCGTCCGCGGCACTCTAGAGGCCGAAAAAATAGGATTTTTGAGGATTTTTTTTTCCGAAAAACTACAAAATAAAGCGAGTTTACAAAAAAGGGTGTTTATCATACATATCAGTGACTGTATACAATAATTTTTTTCAAGCGATTAATTTCAAAATGGCGGCTGTGCAGCGTTTATCTCAAAACTGCATTTTTTAAGTTGACCGGAAACACAACTCAGACGATTTTCAACCGCTTCACTTGCAACGTTGAATATATCTCGATAAATACATTGTCTAAGGAAGTACGTAGGATTTTTTTTATATTGCATAGTTCATTTGCTATTAACGATTATCCAACGATTTTTACGGCAAATTTTTCACTTTCCAAAAATTTGCCCAAAAATTGTTAATAAAAAAATGAACGATGCAATATAAAATAAAAGTCCTACGTACTTCCACGGACAATGTATTTTTCAAGATACATTCAACATATCAAGTCAATCGGTTGAAAATTGTCTGAGTTATGGTTCCGGCCAACTTAAGGGGTTAGCCCCACTTGCGATTTTGAAAAAGTCGATTTTTTTTTATTGCATTTTTTTGAAGTATAAGTATCTGAGAATATGTCCTGAAAAATTTCAAGTCGATCCGAACAAAATTGACTGAGATATGAGCGTTGAAAGAGACGAATCCGTTCTTCGTGTAAACTGAAATTGAAACTTTAAACGCGTTTTTCTGAAAATGGCATTTCTGAAGTCGGTGACCAAGATTACTCGAACACTAATGAACCGATCTTCTTGAAATTTTGCAGGCTTATTTAATACGTAAAAATGTAGTCTTTAATCGTTCGATTTTTTTTTTTTTTTTTTCGAAAAAAAATGGCCGTTTTATAGCCAAAAAAACGGCCGTTTTTTTTCGTTAAAATCGAACCATTAACTTTGACTGTCCGCCATTTTGTGAAAAATGAATATTTTTTTAAAATCCTTCGATTAAAGACTAGTTTATACTTATATTTGACTAAGTCCATCCGCATTTTTTTGTTCAGATGATGCACTTCGCCGCAATGTTGGTCACCGCAAACTGTGTATATAAAAACATTATTTCATTGACGGCCATTTGCCACTAAACAATGTAATATTTTTCAATAAAAAAATTACTGAAAGTTCTTCGAGATGTGTTCTTTAAGATGTTATATTGATCGATTAAAAAAGTTTTGTAGTTTTCTTTAAAAAAATTCGTGAAAAAGGCCTTTTTTTGCGCTACAAGTGGGGGTAAGGCCTTAAGGGGTAAGGCCACTGTAACGGCCCAAAAAAAAAGGTTTTTTCACTAATTTTTTGCTCCCGAAATTGAAGGTATTTGAAAAACAACTTTTAATGGTGTTATCGGGCATACATTAAACTTTATTATAAAATTTTTTTACAGTAAAAAAAAACAAAATGGCGGTTCCACAGCTATCTTCCCGGGACATGTTTTGCTTCCAGGGCTCCGCGGCACGCAGCACCACTGGTGCACTTTTGAATCTAGAACAAAAAAAAACCATTAATCTAGAGGGCTATAGCTAGAGAATGTCGATCGGATTTTAAAAAGTATCAATTTTTGTGGATTTGGCGTGCGTTTGAAAAAAAAAATTGATTTTTGACGAAAAAAACGGCAAGTTTTTTGTTAATAAAAAATCAATAAATAAAGTTCTTGAAAATTCCGATCGACATTCTCAAGATAATGTAAATGTTCACATCTGGTTAAAATTTCAAGTAAAAAAAAATGAAAATTGTTCGAGTTATGCTGCGTGCCATTTTGAAATACCATGTTTCGAGAAAAACGCGTTTAAAGTTTTGCGAATAGTTTTTTATTGGAAAAAATTAAAAAAAGAAGTTTCGGAGAAACTTAAACTATTTTTTATTTTAAACTTAAACTATTTTTTAAGCCAATAAAAAAAAATCGATTTTTCAAAAAATTTACAGTGGCCTTACCCCTTAAGAAATGCAGTTTTGAGACAAACGCGTTTGAAGTTTTGAGTCCGCTCGCTGCGGACCAGGCGGCCTTGTACTAAAATTCGAAAACCGAGTACTTAGAGATTTCCCCCGGCCATAATCAATCATGAGCCATAATTTTTGAGGTCCTAGGGGACCAGTAAAAAAAATCCATTTTTCGAAAATTCTCGAGTGGCCCCTTAATGAATTCGAAATTGTAAACTGTCGTAATACTTACAATCCGACGATTTCACGCCTCGAATTGTTCGGTGTATATATACATGCGAATATCGATATTATATTTCTCATCATTTTGTTAAATCTTATTTATTTTTTTTTCTCCAAATCTTCTTCGAAATTTTCGTATTCACAATTTCGATTAACCATCTTACGGACTATCGTAAGATTCATCTATATTGGAACGTTCGTCATTACCGAATATGAAATTTCGGTCCTTCTGAACATTAGTCCCTCGTATTTCCGATCCCCACCAAAAATGACGAAATGGCTCGCGTGTGGTGGTGGCTCACCGACCACACACCCATATTCCATACCGTTACGTACTCGGTGCAACGTCGGCGAGAAAATTGTCGATCGTGAGTCATGCGGAAATTCCACCGCGTGTGGAACCCCAGGGGGGGGGCAATTTTGGGAGAGAGAAGGTCCGTACTTTTGAGACAAGTCGAAAAAGTCCGATACCTCGCTCGTCTCGGACAAGCGCGGCGCAACCGTACCCTCAACACACGTATATTTCTCGAGGCTCGCTCGTTCGCGATCCCTCAGTCATTGAACTCGTGGCTCGTTCAACTTACCAGCTGTTTTCTTACTCGACGAGTCGCCGCTGCCGCTCAGTCATCGGCCGGCTATTCGCCCTCCCCATCTCTCTCTCTCACCCTCTCTCTCTCTCTTTCTCTCTTTCTCTATCGCTCTGTGTGTGTGTGTGTGTGAGGCAGGGAAAGAGAGACGCGCCAAGAGTGCCGTATCAAGAAGAGTTCTCGCTTGACGCTCATTCAAGTCACGAAGGACGGTGAGGCCAGCCACCGTGTGTATGACGCGCGCACGGTCCATCGGGAGCTTCTAACGTTACACGCACCACTCCTCATTCTATCCTTTTTCTCTCGTGGCTGTTGGCCCGAGATCTTTCGAGGCGACGGAAAAATGTACATTGTCACACCTCACGAAAAGAGAGAGAGCGAAGAGGGCTTCGTGGGGGGGGGGGGGGGGGCTAGTCGTAAAATGTTTTATCGCGTCGTTTGGTTTGGTCCCCTCCGGGGTTACGTGCGCGTCC
>OZ023324.1:24878996-24939497 GCA_964007375.1 Ophion obscuratus | reverse complement strand
AGAGAGAGGGCGAGAGAGAGAGAGAGAGAGGGAGACAGAGCGCGCGAAGCTATAAAAGGCCCGAAGAGACTCGGTACTCTGTGGCAATATACGCGGTGTGTAGGTCCAGCTTCTCGGAGATCCTTACTTGGAGACGCGAGATCGCCGACGGCTCGGGGCAATAATAGCGATACCAAAGAAAAAATCCCAGCGAAATAACATTGACAAATTTTGCTTTTCACAAATAGCCTCGACGATGCGTCAAACGATTGAGATTCGACAATAGACAATGTTCGATCGTGTCAACGTTTCAGTCACTTTCTCTTCTGTTTATGCACGTTTCAGGTAAGTTTTGTATTTGATGTCTTGAGAAAGCAAAAAGTCGACCGAGAGAGAGAGAGAGAGAGGTGACAAAGTTGAGAAGGTCGGTGGTTCGAATCGAAAAAACGCTGCGAAGCACAAGTACACGGGAGATATCCTCCGATTCTTCAAAAGAGCAATTATTATTCAACGTTGTTGGGACATTTGACCTGACGGTTGTTGGGATTTGATTTAATGGATTCGATGTTGCGTCGCGATTACAAAGGACGGTGGAAACGCAAAAAAAAATCCTGTTGCAAATAATATTGGGTCTTTGTTGGGATGATCCTTGTAAAGACGGAATTTTCGACACTCGGCTCGGATCAGCCGCCCGCCAAAATAGGCTTTTCGAATCGGCACAGTAACGGTTCACGACTGGTCGCCAGAGAAAAAACGATGGCGCGACAATGGCTGTGCAAGCGGGCCAGATCTGAACCATGCATGGTTGTTAATGGTAAACCATGAATGGCTGCTAAGACTTGGCAAAATATCATACGCCAATATTCGCCCAGAGCAACAGCTGCCGCATCTTCTGCCGGAAATGAAAAACAAAAAATTTACCAATTATGAATATAAAAATTCCAGTAGCCTCTTTTTTGTTTTCTCATGCTTTACTTATGTCCATGTACCCCGTGCAGAAATTTGGACCGGGATACCCTATGTCCGATCAAATCCCGATCAGGATTTGTCATGGATTCCCCAAAACCGGTATCCCGGTTAGAATCCAACTTGCATCAGTATCGGCATATGTACGACGACGATGGCATCATTTTGAAAATTTTGGCGTCACGTGTATTTTCTGTATTACTATGGAATTCCTATCTATAGATAGGAATTTCTGTCTATAGATTCCTATCTATTAGGTGTACAAATAAGTTTTAGGACAGTTTTCAAAAAATTCAAGATTTATTAAAAAAGAAGTAAAACACAGTTATTCATCGAAGTAATCTCCATCGCACTGAATGACCTTCAGCCATCTCTCAGGTAACTCGCGGATGCCTTTCGCAAAGAAACTTTCGTCTTGCGAGGTGAGAAATTTAGCGACCCATTTTTCCACTTCTTCAAATGTTTTGAATCGCACGTCAGACAAATCGTTCTGCATTTTCCGGAATAAATGATAATCGGATGGGGCTAAGTCTGGTGAATACGCCGGGTGTGGTACAGCTTCCCATCCAAGCGCTAGTAACGTATCCTTGACCGGTTTACCCACATGAGGCCGCGCGTTGTCATGGAGCAGTTTTACTGGACGTTTTCCTTTACCAGAAAATGGACGTTTCTTCTCAATTTCTTGATTCACTTGCATCAATTGATGACAATAGCGATCGGTAGTAACTGTTTGACCAGGTTTGAGAAGTTCATAATACAGTACGCTTTTCATATCCCACCATATGCACAGCATGACTTTGTTACAATGAACATTGCGCTTTGGCGTGGATGTTGTCGGCTCGCCGGGGTCAACCCAATGATATTTGCGTTTCGGATTATCAAAATAAATCCACTTTTCATCGCCGGTCACAATTTTCCACAAGAAAGACTTTCTATGTTGCTTGTTGTAAAGACTCACACAAATGTTAAGACGGCTGTTTTTGTTTTCTTGAGTCAGAAAGTGTGGTACCCACTTTGTTCCTTTTCGAATCTTACCCATTGCTTTTAAACGATAAGAAACAGTTTGTTGAGTTACTCCAAGCTGTTACGAAAATTGTTTCTCCGTCTGACAAGAGTTTTCATCCAGCAACGCTTGCAGTTCCTGATCGTCCACCTTTACAGGAGGCCCCGTGCGTTCATGGTCAATAACATCGAAATCACCTTCTTTGAATCGCTTATACCAATACTCACATGTACTTTTAGATACAATGTTGTCTCCAAGAACAGAACATATCGATTCACACGCTTTCCTAACACTTTTTCCTTGATGGAATTCATAGCGAATGCAGTGTCTAATAAATAGCTTATCGGTCTGCATGTTTAATTTACAGAATTTATAGGTTATGTTTATGACTCCTTTACGTTTCGATACTACATATCAAGCGCCATCTATGATAAGTGAGCGGGACCTTTGAATTAATTTAGAATAGCTGTTATGATACAAAATCGAAGTGTCCTAAAACTTATTTGTACACCTAATATTTAAGACAAATTAAAATCAAATTCACAATGATTAGATTAAAATTTGCACCAACCGTGAGTTCTTACGTATTTCGAGAGAAAACATTTCGTCGAGGTAAAGAAATTTTTGCAAAAAAAGTTGCGAGTTTCAAATATTACATTATAAATATGAAAAAAATCACAAAATGAGTTGTGAATTTCCTCAAGTTGAAGAAAATAAAAATCGAATTCACGACAGTTATATTAAAATTTACACCACAAGTGTAAACGTATTTTGAGAGAAAACATTGTGTTGAGGCAAAGAAATGTTCGCACAAAAAGTTATGTGCAAAAATTTCTTTGCCTCGAGGCAATGTTTTCTCTCAAAATACGTACGAACTCACTTTTGGCGCAAATTTTAATCTAATCATTTTGAATTTGATTTTAATTTGTCTTAAATACGAAAAAAATTCACAACTAATTTTGTGAATTTTTTTGTATTTATAATTTCTTCTCAATACATTTGCATTCACAGATTTTGATGTGAATTTTTTTTCATTCACATCAAAATCTCGCGATGAGCGCGATCTGCCATTTGAATCTTTGGATAAATTTTTTCTTACTGATAGTTTAATGCACCAAAACTTTATAAATGTTATTTATTTTTATAATAAATTTAACATGTCACAATTCCATTTTTGACATTTTATTTCAGCCTGTATTCACCCGTGATCCTTCCCAGATTCCTCAATGATTCCATGGGGAATCTATTTAGAGTCATTAAAGAATCCGGTTCTGGATCCCTAACGGAATCCAGTTTACGGATCTTACATTTAGTCTTCGAATCCGATCCGATATCGGACTAGATCCCGACTGGGAGCCCGGGATACAAGTCAGAATCCAGCTGTATCCCTGCCAACATTTCGGCACGGGATGCTGGCATTTTTGTTACGACAGGCGACCCTATATGGGCTCTCCTCGATAAATTCTCGAGGCATTGCCGTTTGGCCGCGAGGAGGAAATTATTGACAAGCACAGCGGTGACAGGGCTGTCAGGTTGGCGAATACAGAGTCGAGTCGAGTCGAGATCGAACGTTGCGGACAATCGAGAATTTTATCGGTACATTGACCCCACCCCACCCCCGGGCCAAAGACACCAAGCGCCTATGTACACTCCGACGACTACGTATTATCCCGATACGATGCTGTACAAGCCTACACGGCTAATAAGAATAAAAAAAAGATAGTAGCGAACGAACGAGGGGACAAGAATTATGAAGCTAACGAAACGATCCAAACGAGGCATTCTCAGCGGAAATTTGTCTAGTCTCTCGGACGAAACTGACGGCGCTACGGAGCGTCGTATCGACGAGAGCGGTGCCGTTGCCGAGCCCCGTGGTTGAACGACCCGCCGGAGATGACGAGACACGCGGTCTCACGTCGACGCGAAACACGTCGCGGACCGCGCATCTTTCTCGCGACGCACACCGAGAAAAAAAAAACAAAACATCATTGATCCAATATCATTGGTGTTGGTGAATGAAATTTCGTTGATTCAGTTGTAAAATTGTTGGTGTTAATATTCGGATTTATTAGTCCAAACGAAACGCTATTGACTTTAATAACATGATAAAACGGAATGTTTTTTTTTTTTTCATTCAAAAGATATATCGTTAGCCGAGAACAATATATTATTGAAACTATCTAAACAATTATCGCGATCGAATTATATAGTGTTGAATTCATTTTCTGCAACGAACAAAAAAAGCGTTTCAATTTATATCACGAATATTGTAGTTCACGGAGCAACCGCTAGAGGCCGCACGCGCGCTCGTTTCTCGTGAGCGTAGCGCGAACCATAAATCTACTTAACGCGGTCCTCTAGTTTCTCGGCTGTTTTTTTACGGCTTTTTCAATAATTTTTTACGGGCAAAGCGTCGAAATAATCAATCTCATTGTTTTTGCATAATCTTTATTAACATTTAAATAAGCTTTACAAATTTTTTGAAGTCAAAATATATAATAGAATACAAGTTACAGTGGCCGACAGGAAGACATCAAGTAAAAGAGGTGCTTGACGGTGACCAAGATTGCGGCTGTTCTGCTTATCCGAAATCGAAAAACCAAACGGCATTTTAATCTTCATATTTAAGACTAGCGATTGAACTAGAGTGAATTCTAAATGACAAAAATTGACTTTTTTCATACACTTTTGAAAATTACATTCTATTTTTTACGCATTTTTTTCTTAAATTTTTCGCTCGTACAAAAAAAACTATCGAAGCAATCATGATAATCCTAGTTCAATCGCTGGCTTATAAAATATTAAAGATGCTGTATAAATTTGAACAAGATCGGTGCAGTAGTTTCTGAAATATCGTGGTCACCGTTACGAAAAATGGTGTTTCGAGAAAAACGCGTTTGAAAGTTCGCGCATGTGATTTATACGAAAAATTTCATCTCACCGTCAATCTGCTATGCCTGGACCCAATAGGCCTTCCTCTTCTTCTTGGAAGTCACGCAGAGCTGCTCCGTCTTCCCTTTTCGCGATTCGGGCCTGTTTTGCAACATCACTCGTGCGCCTTTCTGAACGGTCGATCCGAGAGCTATCACGCTGTTGAACATATCCTTTAGCTTGTGGGCCGATTTTCACTCCCATGGTTTCCAAGGTCTTCAGGATAGATTTGAATCCTTCGTTGAAGATTATGACAGCGAGAAACGTGGCGATTTCAACCACTTTTGGCCCAGAATGGAGGTGCTTCGGAGCAAAAGTCCAGATTAACGAATTGAGCGACTCGTTATTATCTTGAGTTTTCCGCTCCCAGGCATCTGCTTAACGATTCTTCTTTGGATAAATCCTCATAAATTGGCTTTATAACTTTTTGAACTGCTTCAGAAAGAGGCGGTTTATCGTGTTTGAATTGCTCAGCCTCTCCGAGAAACTCAGCTCTGCGCCATTTGCACCAACTAGATTCGCCTGCAGGACAATTTTGATGCTGTGGATTGCTGTCTGTGGAAATCTTGCGAAAGAATGTTGCCCAAATTTCCTTTCTCATTTCCTCGATAGAATCTGGATATCTCCGAATAGCTAATCCATAATACGTTGTCATCTAACCAATCAATTTATCAGTGAGTTTTCCTGCACCTTTCCCACCAATGCCTTTATTAGATTTTTTTGCATTTCGGAGCCGAGTCCCTATCCTCTTTTCAACCTGTCCAACTCACTCTTTTTTTTACAACAACAACATCTTCTCCATATGGTTCTGCCTTCAAAATATCGTTGAATGTCTTGCTGCCGCCGCTCGGCTTTCGGAGCAGCCCGGCGCGCGCTCCGTATACCTGCTCCGTTCCACGGCCGTAACTTGTGAACCACTTCGAATATCGAAAAATCCTTTGGCACGCATTTTCTACACATGTTGTAGAAATGTGATTTATGAAGAAAAAAAATCGATTTTTTCGACCCGAGAAACTAGAGGACCGCCTTAAACGCCGGAGAAACTCTAAAGAGTATCAGATGGAATACAAAACGCAGTACTTAAACATCTACCACACAAAGCAATAGTTCAACCAACCTATATGTTTAATGCCTGTTTCAAACCCACCCATTTCCCAACAACCTGAAAGCATGAAAATCTCCTCGCCTTTCCCAAACCAGGAAAAGATAAACTCTTCCGCCAAAATTACCGGCCTATAAGCCTGCTCAACACATGCAGCAAAATCTTCGAAAAAATAATCCTCAATCGCCTTAAAAAGCACGAAAGACAAAACAGCCAGTCTATACAGGAGCAATTCGGTATCTGCGAGGAACAGAATACGGTGCAACAATTGACTAGATTAACAAATCACAAAAGCATGCACTTTAACATTAACAAAGCAACAGTAAGAGCCCTCCTTGATATGGAAAAGGCATTTGACAAAGTATGGCACAAGGGACTAATTTTCAAACTGGACAGCTGGACATTCAGAAAGGTCAATAGAATATATACATATATATATATGGCCAGATGTTGGCTGACTGTTTTTTCAGGTCCACATTGTCGTCAACCGTCTAGAAACAGATTTTTTTAAATTAACGCATTATAACATTGAAAATATTAATAAGAGAAAAAAAAGTTTCGAGCAAAAGTTGTAGGAAATTTGTGGATCTAAAAGTTAGATTATTAGCATTTCGTTGTTTAAACAATTATTCGGGGAGATATTGATCAAAAAGTCAATAAATGAATTTTCGCAGTCGTATAAGTTGTTAATAGTTAGTGACACAAAAAAAAATATTGAACCAATAAGATTGGAAACATCGTTATCTACAATAAAGGTCATTATCATGTTGGGCCTAGAGTGCACGGTTAAGGAGATATAGGCCGAAACGGTTTTTCTCAAAATGGCGGCACTTCCACCTTTAAATTTTGTAAGGATTTTGTGTATTTACATTCAGTACGTCATACTGAACCTATTTATGAAAAAAAAAATAACTCCTGTAATTTAGTGCATTATGGACAAGAGTAACGGGTCCCCTATTGCCTGTACTAAGCATGAAAATTCCTTTGTGCATCATCAAAATCGTCATACACTATACCTACTCAAACAGATCATTCACAGTCCTAGCAATTGGGGAGCCCTCAACAAAACGAAAAATCGCAGCGGGAGTCCCGCAGGGATCTATCTTACGACCGGTATTGTTCCTCTACTACATAAATGACATACCCAAATCAGAACAGACACAGCCTCATTTGCTGACGACACGGCAATATTCTCAAGCTCCTGAAGTAATAAAGTGGCACAAAACAAGACACAATCCCGCGTCGAAGCCGTCTCCGAGCACTTCAACAAATGGAAGATAAAAATAAACGAAGCCAAAACAGAATTGGTAATTTTCAGTAGAAAAAAAAGAACAAAAATATTAACTCACCGCCATTGACCATGAATAACGTAGTAATCCCCAAAAAGCAGCAAACCATCTAGGGGTAACCCTAGACGATAAATTAACCTTCACCAAGCACATTGACTCGATCAAAAGCAAAGCGCAAATAATCAAGAGTACTCTTCACTATCTTGTTAACAAAAAAACAAACATTAAAAAGCTCTAGGTTATACAAAACAAAATACTCCGAAACATAAACAAAGCAGACTGGTGCACAACAAACAAACAAATCCAAGACCAGATGGGATTCAAGTAGTTTCCTTCTTATCAGTTGAATATCTGATATTCTCTCCGCCATTATCGTGCATGATCATTATATTGCTCACTTTTTATTTAAGATTTAAAACAAATTGAAAAACTTACCCCTCATGGCATATTCGTTTCGATGTAGTAAAGAAATAATTCATTCTATTGATTATATTTTTCTACGAAATAAAAAATGTTGTAGCAACCGCTTAATTATTTCCTCCGTACATCTACGGATTGCATATAGAATGATTTCATTAAAATATGATTTTATTTGAATGATATTGTAGATATTCAGAGAACAGAAGAGGTTTTCAAATAAAATAATACGTTATTTGAATCAATCACATTTTTCAATATTTTATAGTATTGTAACGATCTGATATCCTCCATGGAAATTTATGTATGTAAAATATATGCAGAAAATATATGCTACGTATATATATATATATATCGGTCGCATATATAGTGACGAAAAATAGAATAATACGTATATATTCAGTATAAGGTAACTGTCCCAATTATTGAACAGCTACGAGGGTGGGGTGAAAAGTTTCCGGCCTGACCAAGAGATGGTGCCACTAGGTCTAGTCTTGGAGCGGCGTCCTACAGTACCATTCCTACCGAGCTTGTATGTACAGTTTCAGCCCAATCGCTACGTTAGTTTGCGTTTGAGAGCACATTGCGCGAGACGCTTCCGTTGTCTTCGTAAAAATGGAAAAATTGGAAAAACGTGATGTCATCAAATACACCCATTTGAAAGGTTTTACACCAAAACAAATAAAAGAAGAGATGGATTCAGCACTAGGAGACTCCTCCCCATCATATTCAACTATTAAGCAGTAGGTTTCTGAATTTAAAATGGGTCGTGTGAGCACCTCTGACGAGCCTCGCTCAGGACGGCCCGTTGAAGTCAAAACTTCAGAGATGATTGAAAAAATCCATAAAATAGTGTTGGAAGAGCGCAGGTTGAAAGTGCATGAGATAGCTGAGACCTGTAGGATGTCAGCTGAACGTGTGCGAAATCTTTTGCACAACCATTTGAACATGGAAAAGCTGTGTGCAAGGGGGGTGCCGCGTTTGCTAACGCTCGACCAAAAACTGCTTCGAAAAACCATTTCTACCGACAATTTGGCGCTGTATAGGCGTAATCCAAACGAATTTTTGCGTCGATTCATAACTGTTGATGAGACACGGGTCCACCACTACACTCCTGAAAATAAAGAACAGTCAAAACAGTGGGTTGGAAAAGGGGAACCAACCCCAAAGAAGGCAAAAACAATTTTATCGGCAAACAAGGTTATGGCTACTGTTTTTTGGGATGCGAGAGGAATTATATACATTGATTACCTTGAAAAGGGTGAGACTATCACTGGTCAATACTACGCAGAGTTATTGCAACGTTTGAAGCACGAGGTGCAAATCAAACGACCTCATTTGGCGAAGAAAAAAGTTTTGTATCATCACGATAACGCACCAGCGCATTCGTCGATTGTTGCCATGTCCAAAATCCACGAATTGAAGTTTGAATTGATGCCGCATCCTCCCTACTCTCCAGACTTAGCTCCCAGCGACTATTACCTGTTTCCTAACCTCAACAAATGGCTTGGCGGAAAAAGATTTAAGAGCAACGAAGAAGTTATCGAAGCTGTAAATCAGTATTTTGAGGAGCTTGACGAATCTACGTTTAAAACTGGTATAACTAAATTAGAACACCGTTATGAGAAATGTATCAGTGTTGATGGAGATTATGTTGAAAAATAAAGCAAAAAAAATTTTTTAACTTCGTTTTTCTTGGTCAGGCCGAAAACTTTTCACCCCACCCTCGTAACTATCTGGGGGATTGAATTCGGTGAGAAAAAAATATAAAATCGAGAAAAAAACCATCGCTTGCAGATTCTAATGATACTCTGATATTTTTACTTTCGAAAAATCATCCTTTAAATTATTTTTAAATGATTTCAAATGAAAAAAAAAGAATAACAATGTGAAGCATGCAAATGTCCCAATTATTGAACACTGGAAGTGCCTATGTCCCTAATATTGAACGGGCATGTCTCAGTTATTGAACACTCTCGAGAATTCTTTTTCCGTTCTGAAAATATTTTGGGTACAATATTAAGAAATAAAAGTAAAATCAAACACTCACATAATCTTTTGTTAATAATGTAAAAATACAAAAATATATATTTAGTCTCTTTTGACAGGTTTTTGGTTCATTCGCATTTGGTTTATTTTTGCTTTTTAACTCGAACTTTATTTTATTTTTATTTTCAGCTTCCTCGTTTTTATGTTCTGTTTTTGTTTGATTTTGTCGCAGCTTGGCTCCCTGAAATATCGGAGAGCAAAAAATATTGAACAGTACATTCGTATTTTTAGGTTACATTTAGGTTATATTCTCCTTTTACTTTTCTTTTTATGTTTATTGCACGAAAATACAATTAAAAAATATATTTGACGATCTTAGAATTATTATTAAAAGAATAAAGGTTATTCAGGAACTCACACTTTTTGTTTGAATAAATCCGATTCACACGATCTGTCACACGTTAACTGTCTCGATGTTTTGATGGGTTTAATGACGCCATTTTGGAGAATTCGAGTGTCCAATAATTGGGACACACTGCATTTTCTATGTCCCAATGATCGAACATCGTATTTTTTAACAAATAAGTAAATACAAAATTTTCATAAAAATTGTTATTTGTAAGAAATTTTCTGAGGAACCTGAAACCCCTTTACTTTTTGAGATGCGACAGTTTTTGAATTTTTTATGCCCTTACGCATGAAGCGTCTTAGCAAAAGCGATAAGCAGTTACCACGATACGTCAAATCGGGTCACCGTTGCTGATTAAATAATTTTTTGCTCTATTAATTAAACCTTTTTTTGCACAAGTAAGGTAACATTTCGATAGCTAAAAGTTCCATATGTGTAATGAAATTTTTATAAATACGTAAATGCATGCAGGTGAATGAGAAATAATAAAAATACAAGATAGTGTTCAATAATTGAGGACATTTACCTTATATGCACCAAATATATGACGCATATACGACCCATATATTTTCGATATATTTTTCTGAACAAAAAAATATTTGCTACGTATAAACACATATATGATGCATATATGAGGCACATACGACGCATATATTTTCGATATATTTTCAATCTATTTTTTTGTCATTAACGGCGGGGTAAAGTTAATTCGGCGAAAAAAAGGCATGTTTTTAAGATTTTCTTTTGGCGTAACGAATAGTGTTCGTTTATTGGAAAATTTACATATAATAAAGTAACATTTGAACAACATTCTCCTAAATTTGCATTGCAAAATATTCATAATTGAGCGAGTGAAAATTAAACCCCGGAGGCGCCTCGAAAAAAAGTTGGTTTGGGGTGTGCACCATAACTCGCAACAGAATCATTTGAAACAAAAACAATCAAAATGCATTTGTTAAAGGAGATGTTTCTCGAGGTAATGACGGGAGGATTTTTTTTTTCGATTTTTCGATTTTTCGTAGCACTCGGGAGCCAAAAACCCGATTTTCGCTAAAAAAATCGGCTAATTTGTTGTTGAAAAATTAGTAATTATTTAAAAAAAACAAAAAAGCTCTCGACAATACCTGGTGAATTATGTGAAGAAGTACTGTGCAAAATTTCAAAGCGATTGGTCCAGTAGATTTTGAGTTATCGTGCACACGGACTTCAAATATGACAAGTCTCAGAAAAACGGTTTGAAAAACGCAGAAGAGAAGAGAACGGCATGGAGCAATAGACGCTCAAATACTCATAACTTCGTCAATTTTACTCCGATCGACTTGAAATTTTAACACAATATTCTTGATATAGTATGCGTTCATTTAAAAAATTTTAAAAAAAATGAAAAAAAAACATTTTTAATACTTTACCCCGCCCTTAAAATATATCAAAAATGTATGCGTCATATATGGCGAATACATTTTTTATGCATATTCCTGACAAGAAATATATGCTGTGTATAAACACTATTACAGTTAAACTTAATGAAACTTAAAACTTAAACTCGAAAAAAACTTAACTTACAGTTAAAGTACACTATTACATATAAACACTATATGCAGATATGCTACACATATCTGTATATGTGTGGCATATATGTACCATTTATGCAGTATATATGTGGTATATATTAGACTGATTCAAAAAAAAAATTTCCTTCTGGATTCTCGTGCTATTGTTGGACACTGATAAAACAAAATTTCTCTAAAAAGATGGGCGCGGTCACTCAATTTTTAGAGGTGGCTATCTCGACTTTTTTGTTTTTGAATTTTTTTTAACGAACGTATTGCATTTAAGCATAGTCATGGCTTCGGATTACGGATAAAAATCACATCCAGCAGCTTTTTCGTAACAAAAATAAACTCTAACAATTTGAAAAGGGTGCAATATTCACAATTCAAATCCAGGTAGATCAATAATGGCGTCTATACTACTCTCGTTATTCATGTAGATTTATTTATACGCATTAACATTTCGCACTTTTTACGAAAAATTAAATTATAAGCTTTTATTCATAAATCGTATATTTACATTTTCAAAATGCTACGCTTATATTATCTTCAAACTCATTTACATTTCTTCCCAGCCATTCTCAAGTTCGTTAACATTTTGGGCAGAACGAAAATGTGCTACGTTGAACAGTTTGTCCGAATCTCTCTTAAATTTACGCTCCTTCGATATTTGTGACGGCAAATTCTTTTTAACTCGATTTTTTTAAAGTTGTTTCCAGACTAGATGGAGTTTTATTGATTTCAAGATTGCGTTATTCAATCGACGCGTTGGAATTTTCAGCACATTTCCATTGTTCGAAAATTTCTTTCATCGTTTCTTGTGCACTTCGACGTATGGTCAGTTTTTCTCTGTTATGTTTGTAAAAGAACAAACTCAAAACTTTTCCGATTTTTATCCGTAATCCGAAGCCATGACTATGTTTAAATGCAATACGTTCGTTAAAAAAAATTCAAATACAAAAAAGTCGAGATAGCCACCTCTAAAAATTGAGTGACCGCGCCCATCTTTTTAGAGAAATTTTGTTTTATCAGTGCCCAACAATAGCGCGAGAATCCAGAAGGAAATTTTTTTTTTGAATCAGTCTAGTATATATGCAGGGTAAATGCTACATATATCGTTGATACATGATAGATCAATATACAGTAATACCACGCATATACATCTCATATATAAAAACGTTACGAAAATTAGAATTTGGCACATATATGCAACATAAATTTTCAATATATGGCATACATTTCACATATATTACAATTATTAATAAAACAGTAATTTGTAAACAATTATTAGTAAAACAAATAAAACAATTATTAATAAAACAATAATTTGCAGTATATTTTTGCGTATAATAAATTTCCATGGGGGATATCGGTGGTACTTCGCGATCAGACATTTATTTGAATCAACCAACATAGTTTTTTTTTTATTCAATCGGTTTTTTTTACTCAATGCAGCAGAGATAAAACGACGTGTGCCGCCTTCGTTCGATTTAAATAATTCGATCGAACGTGCGGATCTTTTAATTTTCGATCGTCGACCCCGCAGCAGCGTCTTCCTCTCACCGCGACGGTACACGTAAGAAAGATATTACACGACAACGAACCGGGCGATCGAGTTTCCCCATTACCGCAAGCACCGCTGATTTTTCCATTCGCAACCAACTCGCTTCTTCCTCACCGCGTGCCCCCCCCCCCGCCCCTCAAACGCGCAGTCTTTTCATCAACTCGGGACTTAAAATTTCGACAGCGGTAAAGTAGAATCGGCGCTGTCGAAATATTGCCTCGAGGGCGGGAGGGGGGTATGGATCGAGCGTGGCGAGTTAACTGTGCAAGCAGCGTCGCAACGACGAGCAGCAGCAGCAGCAGCAAGGGACCGTGTGTGAGCTAAGGTCGTCGAACCGCGAGAGGGCACCGAGCAGCGAGTGGGCCCGCAATGCCAAACAAAAAATCAATAATCCTTCTACCAAATTTTTCAATCGAAACCTGTACGATGATACTCAAGCACGATCACCCACTGAGAAAACAAAACCAATTGAATAAAAAAAAAATACGTTCGTTGACCCAATTAAACGTCTGATGACGGAGTGCCACCGATATATGACATCGTCACAATACTACAAAACATTGGGAAATGTGATTGATTTTAATAGCGTATTATTTTATTTGAAAATCTCTTCTGTTCTCTCCATATCTCCGTTATCCTTAAGGGGTAAGGCCACTGTAACGGCCCAAAAAAAAAGGTTTTTTCACTAATTTTTTGCTCCCGAAATTGAAGGTATTTGAAAAAAAACTTTTAATGATGTTATCGGGCATACATTAAACTTTATTATAACATTTTTTTACAGTAAAAAAAAACAAAATGGCGGTTCCACAGCTATCTTCCCGGGACATGTTTTGCTTCCAGGGTTCCGCGGCACGCAGCACCACTGGTGCACATTTGAATCTAGAACAAAAAAAAACCATTAATCTAGAGGGCTATAGCTAGAGAATGTCGATCGGATTTTAAAAAGTATCAATTTTTGTGGATTTGGCGTGCGTTTGAAAAAAAAAATTGATTTTTGACGAAAAAAACGGCAAGTTTTTTGTTAATAAAAAATCAATAAATAAAGTTCTTGAAAATTCCGATCGACATTCTCAAGATAATGTAAATGTTCACATCTGGTTAAAATTTCAAGTAAAAAAAATGAAAATTGTTCGAGTTATGCTGCGTGCCATTTTGAAAAACCATGTTTCGAGAAAAACGCGTTTAAAGTTTTGCGAATAGTTTGTTTGGGTTTGTTTGGGTCGCACAGGACCTTTTTTTTCTTATTCTAGAGGGTTTAAACTATTTTTTAAGCCAATAAAAAAAAATCGATTTTTCAAAAAATGTACAGTGGCCTTACCCCTTAAGGCAGGATTCTACTTTGAAACCATGAAAAAAACGCTATTTTCGTGAATTTTTTCTGAGAATACTATTAAAGATATCGATATGGGGTTTAAACTGTTCAATAAATACACTCTTTAAGTACATAAAAAAAAAATTTAAATGTATTTTATTCATTTTTTGTACACGTAAAATATGTTTAAAGCCAACGCCTCGAAAAGCAGGTACCGTTGCCGTGGTCGTGAAATCTTCCCGACGGATGGTCTGAAACAAAAAAATCAAATAGTTTCATGTTCAGTATGTCTTCAGGAACCGACCTAACTAGAATATTTTATATACGTGGAAAATTAACAAAATGGCGGCTAAAATACGAGAAAAAAAAATGCGTTTTTTTTGGGTCTTTTTTTGCAATAAAAAAATAGTTCTAATCAAAATTTTAAGTTGATTGTAGTTAGGTCGGTTGGTACATACATATAGAATATGTGTTCCAAATTTCGTAAGGATCGGTTCAGTACTTTTTGAGTTATCACGACCACGGTACTTGAAAATGTCGTTTCGAGAAAAACGCGTTTAAAGTTTTGGTGAGTCCGGGCCGCGCGCCGGGCGGGTCACAATAGCGCGCTCAGGTAGGTGCGTTCGAAAGGCGAAAAAGGATAGTTAGACTGCTTGGAACTTTATAAAATTTTGACCGAACATTCTTGAACATATTTAATTTCGAAAAATGTAAAAAAAAATTTTTTTTTTCAAAGTTTCGAAGTAGAATCCTGCCTATAGCAGGGCTATAGCAGTGCGAACGCTGAAAATTTGGATGATTTTCGGGAACTTTTTGGAAGAAAATTACTCGATTAAATGTTTCGGAAAATTAAGAATATATTTGGCGATATTCGATCTATATTACATAATTTTGTTCATAGAAAAATATTGAGATCCAAGCAAAAAATTGCCCCCGCATTTTTTCCAGCCAAATTTGGAGTATATTCTGAGGTGTAAAAAAAAACAAATTTTCCGAAAATTTCATCCTCGTCAACGCAATGGTTTTGGAAAAATGATTTTTTTTTAAATATCGAAAAAAAAGAAAAATTCCGGAAACGGTACAGTGGATCGATTTGATTTTTTTTTCGGTACTTGTTCCGATCAAACGTGTTATGAAATAAAATTATAGAACATCTTGCGAAAGATTAAGGTTTGAAAAAAAAATAATGTTTCTTGTTTTATTATTTTTCACTATAATCCCCTTGGGGTACAATAGCGAAAATTTTTTTCATGTAATCTTTGGGCACCTTATTGGATTATATAATTTTTTCAAAATGATCGGTTTGGTACGCCACAGTGGAAAAAAAACGCACTTTATTGATATATTTTAGTTATATAGATATGTAACTAAAATATATCAATAAAGTCTGATATGTGACTGAATGATCGACTTGGTACGCCACAGTGAAAAAAAAGAAACACACTTTATTGATATATTTTAGTTATATAGATATATAACTAAAATATATCAATAAAGTCTGTTTCTTTTTTTTTTCACTGTGGCGTACCAAACCGATCATTTTGAAAAAATTATATAATCTAATAAGGTGCCCAAAGATTATGTGAAAAAAATTTCGCTATTGTACCCCAAGTGGATTATAGTAAAAAAAAATAAAACAAGGAACATTATTTTTTTTTAAACCTTAATCTTTCGCAAGATGATCTATAATTTTATTTCGTAACACGTTTGATCGTAACAGGTACGAAAAAAAAAATCGAAACGATCCACTGAAGCGCGTCCGGAATTTTATGTTGTTTTATTTTTTAAAAATTCATTTTTCTAAAACCATTGCGTTGACGGGGATGAAATTTTCAGAAAATTTGTTTTTTTTTTACACCTCAGAATATACTCCAAATTTCGCTGGAGAAAATGCGGGGGCGATTTTTCCCTAATTACCCGGCTGTGGCCTTTGAAAAATTTCATTTCGAGAAACGCGTTTAAAGATTTAACTATCGTTTTTTTACAACATAAAACGATTAGAGATACGGCCTTGAAATTTTTACAGAATATTCTTGAAAGTATAAACTGTCGAAAAAGAGAAATTAATGATTTTTTGGTATTGGCATACTAGTATAGCCCCCTTAAAATAAAATGATAATCTATTGAAATCATTCTATATGCAATCTGTAGATGTATGGATGAAATAATTAAGCTATTGCAACAACAATTTTTACTTCGTACAAAAAATGTAATCAATGGAATCGATTATTTTTTCACATCAAAACGAATATGCCACTAGACGTAACATTTTCGTATTCCGTATAATATCAAAAGTGCGATATCATGCGACTAGTCTGAGATAGAGACAAGTATATATCATGATTGAAATATCAACAATATGGATGGAGAAAATGTAATATTCGATAAAATAAATGTTCATTGCAATCAAAAGACTGTATTAATAATTGAAAGTTTCTCAATTTGTTTTAAATCTTAAATAGAAAGTGAGCAATATAATGATCATCCACGATCATAGCGGAGAGAATATCAGATATCCAATGGAATACCCATGCAGAGAATATAAGATATTCAACTGACGCAGGGTGTCTACCGGCCTGAAAAGTAATGAAAAATCTTAAGGCAGGATTCTACTTTGAAACCATGAAAAAAACCCTATTTTCGTGATTTTTTTTTGAGAATACTATTAAAGATATCGATATGGGGTTTAAACTGTTCAATAAATACACTCTTTAAGTACATAAAAAAAAATTTTAAATGTATTTTATTCATTTTTTGTACACGTAAAATATGTTTTAAGCCAACGCCTCGAAAAGCAGGTACCGTTGCCGTGGTCGTGAAATCTTCCCGACGGATGGTCTGAAACAAAAAAAACAAATAGTTTCATGTTCAGTATGTCTTCAGGAACCGACCTAACTAAAATATTTTATATACGTGGAAAATTAACAAAATGGCGGCTAAAATACGAAAAAAAAAATGCGTTTTTTTTGGGTCTTTTTTTGCAATAAAAAAATAGTTCTAATCAAAATTTTAAGTTGATTGTAGTTAGGTCGGTTGGTACACACATATAGAATATGTTTTCCAAATTTCATAAGGATCGGTTCAGTACTTTTTGAGTTATCACGACCACTGTACTTGAAAATGTCGTTTCGAGAAAAACGCGTTTAAAGTTTTGGTGAGTGATAAATAGCGCGCTCAGGTAGGTGCGTTCGAAAGGCGAAAAAGGATAGTTAGACTGCTTGGAACTTTATAAAATTTTGATCGAACATTCTTGAACATATTTACTTTCGAAAAATGTAAAAAAAAAAAAATTTTTTTTTCAAAGTTTCAAAGTAGAATCCTGCCTTAAATGTCATAAAATTACACTCGACCCTGAAAAAGTCATGAAATGTCATGAAAAATTACCAGTCTACCTGAATATTTCTATACCCTACTAAATTATCGTTGAGTCTATATTCAATGTGAACTCACTTTGTGGTACTGCTCGATAGAGAAGCGAATATCGAATCGATAGAAAATAAAATAAAAGAAATTACAAGAAAATGATGCGTTAACTCAACATATATTATTTTGTCTTTGTTATTCGTGTAAATCGACTAGATCATATTACTCAAAATTCCCAAATGTATGTAATATTTTTATAAATGTTCCCAAAGTATATTGCTTTACGGCAATCTTGAAATTATGTTTCTCTCACATTTTTTTACTACATATGGAATTGTACAGTTTGGTGACTTTTCCTTTATTCCGTATACGTTTTGTTGGCATACAACACACATCTGTTCGAAAGAGCAAAATAAAAATACAAAAATTCAGAAAATCGGTCGCACCGTAGAATCATCATGAAAAAATCCCCATTCCTTGCCTTAAAAATCCTTAAATGTCATGCAATTTCAGTTCTGGTCAAAATTAGACACCCTGATTGAGACATTTGCTTAATATTTTTCAATCATTATAAAATATTAATATTTTACCCAATAATGTACTTGAAAATCAATATCGGATGTGGTGAAAAAAAAATTAAATAACGTATTTTCTCAATAGAAATTTTATCTGAATCAAACGAGCGAAATTTTTCTTGTGTACTCGAATCAACGATATTCATGTTACGAATTGAAACGCTTTTTTTTTGGTTCTTTGCAAAAAATGCATTCAAAAGTATATAATTTGTTAGCGATAATTTTTTAGATAGTTTCAATAATATATTGTTCACGGCTAACAATATATCTTTTGAACGAAAAAAAACTTAAAATTTTATCATATTGTTATTTTATATATATATATATATATATATATATATATATATATATATATAAAATAAATAACATGTTATAAGTTTTATCATGTTATTAAAGTTTTGTTCAGACTAACAAATCCGCTCATTTACGCCAACGATTTTACAATTTAATCAACGAATTTTTATTTAATAACACCAATGATATTGGATCAATGATTTTTTTCTCACTGCCCCCCCCCCCCCTTCCCCGCACCAAAGTAACGACGCCGTCAACATTTTTCTCGTTTCCTTTCTTCTCTACCTCTTTTCTCTACGTCTTTTAACTCGACGCTCGAAACAAAACTTTAATAACATGATAAAATGTATAACATGTTATATATATATATATATATATATATATAAAATGTTATATATATATATATAGATAAAATGTATAACATGTTATATCATGAGAAAAATCCGAAAAAAAATCTATCCCATGCAGTTTGAAAATTATGGGCATTTAAGAAAAACCTAGAAATTTGGTCAAACTGTAACCATTTTTCGGTTATTGTGAAACAAATCCAAACAAACCCAAACAAACCCAAGTTTCCTCGAATTAAGGCTATTTGTTAAACTATGAATTTAAAATTTTCAAAATTTGTCTACTTTGAAAGTACCTGCTTTATTTTTGTTCTGCTTTATTTTTTTTCTGATTTTTCTCATGATGGTTACAATCAATCCTGTCACCCCGTTTCGGCTTAACGTTGAGTTCTGGGACACCCTGTGTGTGTATATATATATATATATATATATATATTAGACTGATTCAAGAAAAAAATTTCCTTCTGGATTCTCGCGCTATTGTTGGGCACTGATAAAACAAAATTTCTCTAAAAAGATGGGCGCGGTCACTCAATTTTTAGAAGTGGCTATCTCGACTTTTTGTATTTGAATTTTTTTTAACGAACGTATTGCATTTAAACATAGTCATGGCTTCGGATTACGGATAAAAATCGGAAAAGTTTTGAGTTTGTTCTTTTACAAACATAACAGAGAAAAACTGACCATACGTCGAAGTGCACACGAAACGATGAAAGAAATTTTCGAACAATGGAAATGTGCTGAAATTCCAACGCGTCGATTGAATAACGCAATCTTGAAATCAATAAAACTCCATCTAGTCTGGAAACAACTTTAAAAAAATCGAGTTAAAAAGAATTTGCCGTCACAAATATCGAAGGAGCGTAAATTTAAGAGAGATTTAGACAAACTGTTCAACGTTGCACATTTTCGTTCTGCCCAAAATGTTAACGAACTTGAGAATGGCTGGGAAAAAATGTAAATGAGTTTGAAGATAATATAAGCGTAGCATTTTGAAAATGTAAATATACGATTTATGAATAAAAGCTTATAATTTAATTTTTCGTAAAAAGTGCGAAATGTTAATGCGTATAAATAAATCTACATGAATAACGAGAGTAGTATAGACGCCATTATTGATCTACCTGGATTTGAATTGTGAATATTGCACCCTTTTCAAATTGTTAGAGTTTATTTTTGTTACGAAACAGCTGCTGGATGTGATTTTTATCCGTAATCCGAAGCCATGGCTATGCTTAAATGAAATACGTTTGTTAAAAAAAATTCAAATACAAAAAAGTCGAGATAGCCACCTCTAAAAATTGAGTGACCGCGCCCATCTTTTTAGAGAAATTTTGTTTTATCAGTGCCCAACAATAGCACGAGAATCCGGAAGGAAATTTTTTTTTTGAATCAGTCTAATATATATATATATATATATATGAATAACATGTTATACATTTTATCATGTTATTTATCATGTTATTACTTTAATAACATGATAAAATGTATAACATGTTTTATTTATATAAATAACATGTTATACATTTTATCATGTTATTAAAGTTTTGTTTCGAGCGTCGAGTTAAAAGAGGAAGAGAAGAAAGGAAACGAGAAAAACGTTGACGGCGTCGTTACTTTGGTGCGGGATAGAGAGGGGGGGCAGTGAGAAAAAAAATCATTGATCCAGTATCATTGGTGTTATTGAATGAAAATTCGTTGATTAAATTGTAAAATTGTTGGCGTAAATGAGTGGATTTATTAGTCTAAACAAAACTTTAATAACATGACTATATATATATATATATATATATATATATATATATATATATATATATATATATATATACATATATATATATATATATATATATATATATATATATATATATGTATATATATATATATATATATATATATATATATATATATATATATATATATATATATATATATATATATACTGTATTTATGTTTATATATTACGTATTATATATAATGTTATTTATATATATATATATATATATATAAATAACACGTTATAAATTTTATCATGTTATTAAAGTTTTGTTTAGACTAATAAATCGGCTCATTTACGCCAACAATTTTACAATTTAATCGCCGAATTTTCATTCAATAACACCAATGATATTGGATCAATGATTTTTTTCTCACTGCCCCCCCCCCCCCCCCCTCGCCCCTCACCAAAGTAACGACACCGTCAACATTTTTCTCGTTTCCTTTCTTCTCTTCCTCTTTTAACTCGACGCTATCGCCGAGTGGTCGGTGCGTATAACTGTACGAGAAAGGCAACGGTTAACGACCCCGAAAATTCTACCTCGCGGCCCGCGACAGAGCTGCGTGTAGAAAAGAAGAAGAAGAAAGAAAGAAAAAAACGAGGAAAAAGTCGCGCGTGTCTTATCGATTGACGCGAGCGGGCCGTTTGCGACACGTAACAAGTGGGGAAGCACGCTTTTTTTTTTTATTTTTCCGAGGTACGACAGCTGCCGAAAAAAAAAAAATGCTTTTGACCAACGCGAAAGAATAAACGTTGCGTTTGAGGTTTCTTTTTTGTTTTTTTGTTTTTTTGTTTTCGTCGTATTACAGTTACATACGGGAGAATCGGCGCGTTAGTAGTCACGTCGAGTTCGCGTCGGCCTCGCTGTCAACGACCCACCTTTCTCAACGTCCTCGCTGACCAACACCGCAAGCGGAGGCAGCGCGGCGAGGGGGGGGGGGGGAGGAGAGGACTGGGGGGGGGGTTCGTCACGGTTGAGAAATAGATAAAAAAAAAGCAAGACTCATTTTCCAGCGAGATCATCATCTTTCGAGCCCAAAGACGCGGGTGTCGTTGACTCGCGTTCGTGACTCAATATTTCGACGTTGCGTGACTCGAGAGCTCGTACACGTGTAAATATACTCGTTCGGCGAGTAGCTGTTTTCTCGGATACACGCCCCCGTGTATCGATTGCCGTATGCTCGATCGAGAGATTTCCATCGAATCGTCTCCCCATTGACGATAATGATAAAGTCGTGCTGTATATTGGAATCGGAAAAAATTAGAAGAAGGCTAGTTTTTTGACAGGTGATTTTGGGGCCGTCCATATATTACGTCATCGATTTTTGCTGATTTTCTACCCCCCCCCCCCCCCCCCTACAATCATCCTATCGTCATTTCCTAATGACCCCCCCCCTCTCGCAAAATTGACGTCATTACCAGTTTGGCAAAATTAAAACATTTGCGGATTTGAGAAAAATTGGGTAACATTAAAACATTTTGTTATAGAATCATCTTTTATTATTTTGTACTTTGGCAATGTTTATTAATATAATAATATTATTCTTCCCTATTCTTTAGTTTTCTTTGGATAGCTCCCAAATTTTGTTATAGAATCATCTTTTATTATTTTATACTTTGGCAATTTTCATTAATATAATAATATTATTCTTCTCTATTCTTTAGTTTTCTTTGGATAGCTCCCACGGAGTTTTCACCCATTCTTGCAAATCCTGGATCACGGGTAATATCTCCGTATCCTCCCCATATTCATTTTGGCTCGATCGAACTATTTTCATAGGTACGCTGTTATTTGAAGTTCTCGAATATAATGTAGACAAACCTTATGTAATAAATAAATAAATAATGAGTTCAATAATTAATACCATTAGGTACTTGCAAAATATTTTTCATCACTCATGCGGGGAAACCACTCTAGTTGTACAATATACTATTGTACATTTTGAAGTAACTGGTATCACAAGAATGACGTCAATTTCGAAACGCCCCCCCCCCCCCCTCATCCATCATTTACCGTCATCCGCAGACGAACCCCCCCCCCTCCTATTTTAAAATGACGTAATTTATGGACGGCCCCTTTGTAGGTGCCACGGGTGTTAAAACCAAGTTTGCCTAAAAAATAGGGGTGTAGGGTTTTTTTAGGGGTTGGGGGTGGATTAATTCCAAACTACAAGCCCCACGAGATCGGCGCCGGGAGACAAAATGTTCGGAAAAATCCGGGTTTTATTTTCGTTCATAGCCGCGAAGTCGTGGAGGTTCATTTTGGGGGTGAAAAAGTGGGGTGAAATTTTGAAAAATCAGTTTTCATTCGATAACTCTTTAGGACGAATTCGTACAATTTTTGTTCAAATGGAAAGGTTGTAGTCCTTGAAAAGACGCGTCGATCGAGTATTCGATCAACCCTCTCCGATAATATCTTCAGCCCCGAAAGAATTTTTGAAGAATTAACAAAAAAATTCTTTATTGAATAACTCAAAAACCATCGATTTTTCGGGGATGGTTCAAACGTACGAAATGTAGAGAATAATTTTCTCTATATTTTCGTTCCTATGGACAACCCTCGAATTTTGCATTTTCGAACCCCTCTCGGGGGTTGAAAATTCAAAATGAAATTCAGGGCGAAACTATTGACCGAAACTAAAGAGATACGAGTTTGGCGCTTCGGACAAAAATGTAGCCGAGGGTTCAAGCTACAAATTCTTCCACGGCGGCGAATTCGCGCGGTCAATAGTTTTCCCGGAATTTCATTTTGAATGTTCAACCCCCGAGAGGGGTTGGAAAATCAAAAATTCAAGGGTGGTCCATAGCAACGAAAATATGGAGAAAATTATACTCTACGTTTCGTACGTTTGAACCATACCCGAAAAACCGATTGTTTTTGAGTTATTCAATAAACAATTTTTCTGTTGTTTTTTAACCATTTTTTCGGGGGTGAAGATATTATCGGAGAGTGATGATAAAATGCTCCATCTACGCGTCTTTTCAAGGGCTACAACTTTCCCATTTGAACAAAAGGTGTACGATTTTTTTTTTAAGAGTTATCGAACTAAAAGTGATTTTTCAAAATTTCACCCCACTTTTTCACCCCCAAAATGACCTTGCACAACTTCGGCGCTGTGGACAAAACTAAAGTCCGGATTTTTCCGAACACTTTGTCTCACGGCGCCGACCTCGTAGGGGTTGTAGTTTCGCATTGATCCACCCCCTTCTCCTTTCATCCCCTAAAAAAAAAACCTCGGATTTCCTCCGGAGAAAAATTTTCTCCGATTCCGGGCTTTTTCAGCGACAGCACGACTGTACTATAAGTGAAGGAGCGAAAAAAAAACCAAATCTTTCGAACAGATACAACAAAGATGGAGAAAAAAAAACAGACGAACAAAAAAGGACGTACCCGATACATCCTCTCCCACGCTTTTCGATACGAGACCTAACGGTAAGATATATCGAGCGATTGTCATATTTACCGCTATAGTAACAAGGTATTCCGAATCGATACCGAGACACCGGGGACGAGACGAGGCGAAGCGCAAGAAGGGAAAATAGAAATGTTTATTCCGAGCAGAAGAACGTCCGTACACGCACGTTCGAATTTATGGAACATCGAGAGAGGCTCTCGTCCGTTTCTTTTCTTTTTTTTTTTTTTTTTAAATACATCTCTCGCGCGTTTTCATCCCCCGTGTGGGACGCGAGGCTTCCTAGCCCGGTTACGCGTGCATTGTCGAATCGGGCGGGGTTGGGGGGGGGGTGCGCTCTCGTCATTGTCTACGCTAGAGAGGGATCGGCATTGTTCAGGGGTTGGAGGGAAGGGCTGGGAGGGGTGTCTTTGTGTCGTCGGCATAGGCAGGTAGGCTCCTCCACCCCCGCGCTCGATATTATTCACCACACGCGAGCAGTCTATACCATTCGCTAGTTTCCGTACCAACTGCGTGTACTATTAAAAAATGCAGATATTGTTCGAGTATTTTGTCGAAAAAAAAAATGCTTTCGCGAAGGAAAAAATCGCAGGGCGGAAAATAATATATGGAAAGTGTATTGGGGAAAAAAAATCATTGGTGTTATGAAATTTCGTTGATTCGATTGTAAAATTACATCGAATTACGAATAAATTGCAAATAAACATTACAATTACAAGTAAATATGTTATTTTATGTTTTTTTTTACCATATCCGATATTGATTTTCAAGTACGTTATTCGTTAAAATATTAATATTTTATTTTGTTCGATAAATATTGTGCAAATGTCGGAATTGGTTGAAAAATTGGGCGAAAATAAAGTTTGTTTCTTGCGCGCTTGGTGAAGGCGTTGCCCCCACTTGTAGCGCAAAAAAAGACCTTTTTCATGAATTTTTTTAAAGAAAACTACAAAACTTTTTCAATCGATCAATGTACCATCTTAAAGAACGCATCTTGAAGAACTTTCGGTAATTTTTTTATTGAAAAATATTACATTGTTTAGTGGCAAATGAAATCATTATGTTCATTATGTCAATGAAATAATGATGATGTCAATGAATGATGTCAATGAAATCATTATGTCAATGAAAT
Organism: Ophion obscuratus; assembly: GCA_964007375.1. Lineage (NCBI taxonomy): Eukaryota > Metazoa > Arthropoda > Insecta > Hymenoptera > Ichneumonidae > Ophion > Ophion obscuratus. The sequence continues at coordinate 24,914,085 of OZ023324.1, read as the reverse complement.
AATGTTTTTATATACACGGTTTGCGGTGACCAACATTGCGGCGAAGTAGATCATCTGAAAAAAAAAATGCCGATGGATTTAGTCAAATATAAGTATAAACCAGTCTTTAATCGAAGGATTTTAAAAAATATTCATTTTTCACAAAATGGCGGACAGTCAAAGTTAATGGTTCGATTTTAACGAAAAAAACGCCCGTGTTTTGGCTATAAAACGACCATTTTTTCGAAAAAAAAAATTGAACGATTAAAGACTACATTTTTATGTGTTAAATAAGCCTGCAAAATTTCAAGAAGATCGGTTCATTAGTGTTCGAGTAATCTTGGTCGCCGACTTCAGAAATGCCATTTTGAGAAAAACGCGTTTAAAGTTTCAATTAGCCGGTCGTTTACACAACGGATTCTTCTCTTTCAACGCTCATATCTCAGTGAATTTTGTTCGGATCGACTTGAAATTTTCAGGACATATTCTCAGATACTTATACTTCAAAAAAATGCAATAAAAAAAATCGATTTTTTCAAAACCGCAAGTGGGGGTAACCCCTTAAAAAAATTCAAGCTATTCATGGCCGAGCGCCGCGGAAATTTTCGGTGTGGGGAAACCCGTAGTTCTCGGGGTAACCGCTAGGAGCCGCACGCGCGCTCGTTTCTCGTAAGCGCAGCGCGAACCGTAAATCTACTCGAGGGGTGAGATGCAGTCAGAGGCGTGAAAAAACAAGCATTTTCAATAAAATTCTCATAAAATTTTATAGCAATTGAGTTTGTAATTCTTAGTAATTAGGTTTGTGTTACTTAAATAGTAATTCTTATAAAATTATATAGTAATTAAAATTTTATAGTAATTAAGTTTGTTTTACAAAAGTCGTTGGACGGAGTTTTTATGTTATATTTCGACTTGACTTGTGCAAATTGTCAAAGAAAAATATGGATCATTTATAAAAATATCGCTATATATTAATATTAAGAGCGGGGTAAAGTATTAAAATTTTTTTTCATTTTTTTTTAATTTTTTAAATGAATGCATAATATATCAAGAATATTGTGTTAAAATTTCAAGTCGATCGGAGTAAAATTGACGAAGTTATGAGTATTTGAGCGTCTATTGCTCCATGCCGTTCTCTTCTCTTCTGCGTTTTTCAAACCGTTTTTCTGAGACTTGTCATATTTGAAGTCCGTGTGCACGATAACTCAAAATCTACTGGACCAATCGCTTTGAAGTTTTGCACAGTACTTCTTTACATAATTCACCAGGTATTGTCGAGAGCTTTTTTGTTTTTTTTTAATAATTACTAATTTTTCAACAACAAATTAGACGATTTTTTTAGCGAAAATCGGGTTTTTGGCTCCCAAGTGCTACGAAAAATCGAAAAATCGAAAAAAAAAATCCTCCCGTCATTACCTCGAGAAACATCTCCTTTAACAAATGCATTTTGATTTTTTTGTTTCAAATGATTCTGTTGCGAGTTATGGTGCACACCGCAAACCAACTTTTTTTCGAGGCGCCTCCGCGGTTTAATTTTCACTCGCTCAATTTTGAATATTTTGCAATGCAAATTTAGGAGAATGTTGTTCAAATGTTACTTTATTATGTGTAAATTTTTCAATAAACGAACACTATTCGTTACGCCAAAAAAAAATCTTAAAAACATGCATTTTTTTCGCCGAATTAACTTTACCCCGCCGTTAAGGAAATGTGTTGGCATTGGTTGAGAATCTATGCGAAAATATGTTTAGACTGAATTTTTAGAAAATATGTTTAGAATTTTATGTATAGAATTTTCTAGAATTTTCGAGAATTTTCTGGAAATAGAAATTTTTAGAAAGAATGTTTCGAAAATATGTTTAGAATTTTCTAAACATATGTGAAATATGTTTAAATGTGTTTAGAAAAAAAAAATAGAATATGTTTCTTGCGCATTTGGTTGAAAAAATTCGACCAAATCGTGGCCGAGCGCCACCGAAATTACAGGTGTGAGGAATCCCGTAGTTCTCGGAGTAACCGCTAGAGGCCGCACGCGCCCTCGTTTCTCGTAAGCGCAGCGCGAACCGAAAATCTACTTATGGAGTTTCGGTACAAAAGTCAAAATGTTAAGAAATTGATCAAATTCGGTGTTAATGTTCTTCAACATTGAGTACGAAGATACAATTTTCTTCCACTTAGTTATCGAGTAATTAAGCATTAAAGCAGATTTCTTATGCCCGCAATGTATACCTATATATATATGGAAACGCTATGCTTATACACGTGAACTTTAGTATTAACTTACTCGATAACGGTGCAGAAGAAAAATTTGAAAAAATTTGTATTGTCAAATTTGGCACTAAAGAATATGTTCACCGAATTTTATAAAATTCTGAACTTTTTGAAATTTTTTATGTATTTAACATGGTTTAGCACGGCAACATTGTATCGTCGATATCGAAACTTCTTGAGGAGTGAGATGCAGTCAGAGGCGTGACAAAACGAGCATTTGCAATAATTTTTCTTTCATGGTAATTAAGCTTGTTTTACAAAAGTGGTTGCACAGACTTTTTGTGTTATATTTCACCTTGACTTGTGCAAATTTTCAATGAAAAATATTGATTATTTATAAAAATATCGCCATATTTGTCGGACCCTCTTCGGCATGTAGTGCTTCGCGGTGAGCATCATAAAATTTTACTGGATCGTCTGTAATCAAAAAACCAAAAAAAGCACCATTAGTTTAATAATAAATCTAGTCCTTAATCGAAGCTTTCTTTTTTAAATCAACAAAATGGCGGCTTCCGACAGATAACTTTCGATTTTCGACGAAACAATCGCTCGTTTATTGTTAAAAAAAATAGAAATTATCAACAAAAATAAAAATCCTTCGATTAAGGACTAATTTTTCATGCTATCGATAAGCAAACGTCATCAAAATCCATCGAGCGCTTTTTGAATTACATTGGTCACCGACTTGAAAAATATAGTTTCGAGAAAAACGCGTTTCAAGTTTTTCTCTGTCGATACGGTATTATATGTTCGTAAAATTTTGAGCTCGATGGATGAAGTTAAACTTTTTTTATGTATCTTGATCCGCCGAATCCGAATATTACAATTTTTTGCCGAAAAGTCGAGCATTCAATTGTTTATAGCCAATTGTTTAAACAATTTTTCAAGAAAATTAAAATTTCTTGGGAATAATTAATTTTTTAAAAATATTTCGGGCAATTTTAAAACGAAAGTATTCTTTGTAAAATGTTGCTCAAGTTCATGGTTTTCGAGTAATAAATTTTTGAAAATTTCTGAAAGTGTTTTCCACTTTTACACTTGATTTACGTATAGAAATACTAATTTAAAAAATTACTTGAATCGAATCAACTTCGATGGGGAAGCTTCCAAAAGGTAAATATTCGTAAGTGGGGCTCCTGCTAGAATCAGGTTCTATCTAGTATCTGGTTCTATCAGCCCAAACAAACCCAAACAACCCTAAACAACCAAAAACAACCCCAAACAATCAAAAACAACCACAAAGAAACCCAAACAAACACAGACAAATCCAAACAAAAATTAGCCTGATTCTAGCAGGAGCCCCGCTTTCGAATATTTACCACATTTTCCAATATTTTATAGTACTGTAACCCTCATATATCGATGGCAATCCGCGATCTAGTACAGTCGCGCTGTATATTGGAATCGGAAAAAAATAGAAGAAGGCTAGTTTTTTGACAGGTTATTTTGTAGATGGCACGGGTGTTAAAACCAAGTTTGCCTAAAAATAGGGGTGTATGGTTTCTTTTAGGGGTTGGGGGTGGATTAATTCCAAACTGCAACCCCCACGAGGTCGGCGCCGGGATACAAAATATTCAGAAAAATCCGGGTTTTATTTTTGTCCATAGCGCCGAAGTCGTGGAAGTTCATTTTGGGGGTGAAAATCTGGGGTGAAATTTTGAAAAATCACTTTTCATTCGATAACTCTTTAGGACAAATTCATACAATTTTTGTTCAAATGGATACGTTGTACCCCTTGAAAAAACGCGTCGATCGAGTATTCGATCAACCCTCTCCAATAATATCTTCACCCCCAAAAGAATTGTTGAAGAATTAACCAAAAAAATTGTTTATTGAATAACTCAAAAACCATCGATTCTTCGGGGATGGTTCAAATGTACGAAATGTAGAGAATAATTTTCTTTATGTTTTCGTTCCTATGGACAACCCTCGAATTTTGCATTTTCGAACCCCTCTCAGGGGTTGAAAATTCAAAATGAAATTCTGGGAAAACGATCGACCGAAACTAAAGAGATACGAGTTTGGCGCTTTGGAAAAAAATGTAGCCGAGGGTTCAAGCTAGAAATTCGTCCACGGCGGCGAATTCGCGCGGTCAATAGTTTTCCCAGAATTTCATTTTGAATGTTCAACCCCCGAGAGGGGTTGGAAAATCAAAAATTCAAGGGTGGTCCATAGCAACGAAAATATGGAGAAAATTATTCTCTACGTTTCGTACATTTGAACCATACCCGAAAAATCGATAGTTTTTGAGTTATTCAATAAACATTTTTGTTTTGTTTTTTAACCATTATTTGGGGGTGAAGATATTATCGGAGAGTGATGATTAAATACTCGATCGACGCGTCTTTTCAAGGGCTACAACGTTCCCATTTGAACAAAACGTGTACGATTTTTTTTTAAAGAGTTATTGAATTAAAACTGATTTTTCAAAATTTCACCCCACTTTTTCACCCCCAAAATGAACTTCCACAACTTCGGCGCTGTGGACCAAAATTAAAGCCCGGATTTTTCTGAACATTTTGCCTCACGGCGCCGACCTCGTAGGGGTAGTAGTTTCCCATTAATTCACCCCCTTCTCCTTTCATCCCCTAAAAAAGAATCCTACACCCCGATTTTTAGGCAAACTTGGATTTAGCACCCGCGGCACCTACAAAAACACCTTAGTCCAGTCGAAATAGGATTTCACCTGGAATAAATTCCGGGCTTCGATTTTCTTTTTTTATACTTAGGGGCGGGGGGGTGGTTGGTAGTGTAAATCTCGATTTTCGGGAAAATCCCCCTGGTGCGCTTGCCGCCATCTTGATTTGAAGAGGGATTTTTTTTGTTTTTCGAATAACTCGCTTATTTTCAATCTTAGAGTGAAAATGATTTCATTCAAAGTTGTGGGAAATGTAATTCTCCACAAGTTTGGTGATTATAATTTTTACCCTAGGATCGATATTTATAGAGTTAGACTGCTAAAAGGGGTAAAAAAACGTTTTTTTTTAACTTATCTCGTTTATTATGAAGTTTATTGTAAAAATGGTAATAAACAATCACATAGGAAATTTTATTTCCTCCAACTTTGGTTATTAGCGTTTTTACCCTCGGATCAATATTTTCGGACTTATACTCAATTTAGGGATGAACTTTTTTTTTACGTTCACTTATTTCGTTTATTATCAAATTTATCGTAAAAATGGTAAGGCGTAATCGGGCAGGAAATTTTATTTTCTTCAACTTTGGTCAGTACCATTTTTACCATAGGATCAATATTTTCGGACTTATACTTAATTTAGGGGTGAACTTTTTACCCCTATTTGCAGTGTAACTCTATAAATATCGATCCTAGGGTAAAAACTATAATCACCAAACTCGTGGGGAATTACATTTCCCGCAACTTTTGACATGATCTTTTTCACTCTAAGGTTGAAATTAAGCGAGTTATTCGAAAAACAAAAAATCCCTCTTCAAATCAAGATGGCGGCTGACGCACCAGGGGGATTTTCCCGAAAATCGAGATTTACACTACCAACAACCCCCCCCCCCTCCCCCCTAAGTATAAAAAACCAAAATCGAAGCCCGGAATTAATTCCAGGTTAATCGAATTTTAGACCTATCTCGACTGGACTACCTGTCAAAAAAACTAGCCTTCTTCTAATTTTCCCCGATTCCGGGCTTTTTCAGCGATATCACGACTGCACTCATCAGACATTTCTTCACCGATATATTTTTCCAATTCAATTGGTATTTTTTTTTTTTCAATCCTCGAAGGGGGGGTTGTAGCGAGTCGCGAACGACGAGACGGCGGGGAGGGTTATCGCCAGGGTTTTCCGTCCGGCGCGAGACCCACTCGGCGGGGTGGTGCGTTATGGTGTCTCTGGGACACGAGACTACTCCCGAAAGAGGCGAGAGACGTTTATATACATTGGCCATATACGGAGCTTCCATTCAAGCAGCGTTCCTCCTGCCGTTCCCCCGTCGCTCGCGCAACGAGAGAAGCGCCTGCCGATGAGACCTACCCCAACGCGTTCCTATCCGCGAAGCAGCCCTTGTCAGCGCTCTCTCAGCGCGAAACTCTCCGCGTGTGTACGTGTTTGCCGAGTTTAAGCACGCGCCTCTCTTTCTCCCTCCGTGCGCGCGCATGTGTATTGTGTGTGTACGTGGATAGATTGCGCGCGCGAGAGCTTCTCCCTCCACCACTCGCGCGCGCACTCTCGTACTTACTCTCACTCTCCTATCCTACCGCCACCCCCCCCCCCCCACCCTCACACTCGATGTTCGTCTCTCTGTCGCGCGGTCGGGTGTGCGCGCGCTTACGTCGGTGTGTAGGTGACGGAGGGAACGCGGGCCATACCGAAGGAAAATGGATGGTGGGGCTTTCTGGTGTTGCGCGGCGCAACACCAGTCAACCCAGAGCCACGGTCGCGCAAGAACCCCCGCACTGTACACACCACGCGGCCAGTCTCTCACTCTCTCTCTCTCTCTCTCTTTCTCTGTCTCTGTCTCTCTTTTGCTCTCTTTCGAATTTCTCTGCTCGAAGAGAAGAAGCACACGTTTTTCGTGTCGTCGAGAGAGGAGTCAAAGACGCTCGGTTGTCCGAGTGTCGCGGGGGGGGGGGGGGAGCATTGCGAGAAAGTCAGTTGACGTGTTTCACACCCAAAATTCGATGGAATCTCGCCGACGAGATTCCGGATGAGTGAAACACCGGTGTATTGTTGTTCGGCGCGTATCTCGTTGTTTGGTGTTTTGCTACGTACGCCCGCTTCCGTGTGTTTCGTTACTTTCGATTTTTGGATAAGAGAGAACGACGAATACGTGCGCTCGTGAAAACGTGACGAAAGTACGCTCGTCCTTCCCGCACGGTTGTTTATCATCGGGCCGGTGGGTGTGTTGGGGAAAATTCGATGGGGCGAGTCAAGTGGAACGAGTAGCGAGAGGTGAAGTTAGCGGTAGAAGCGAAAAAACAGTGCGACGTGAGAGTGCGGAGAATTGGAAGTTTGCGATTTTGTCGTGCACCGAACGCGAGTGTGAAAATATTGCGTTATTTATGAAAAGTGCCACGGTGAGGATCGTCCGATCGAAAAGAAAGGTACGATCGTTGCGGGCTGAGAAATGGATTTCTTTTTTCTTCTCGCTCGCTCAAGGTCCCGAACAACGGAAAATAGAAAAAGATACCAAAAAAAAAAAAAAAAACAACACGTTTGGCGCGATCTTTCGTTATCGCTCGTCTCCTGTTTCTCGGAAAAGTTCTCGGGAGTATTTTTTGCGGTTGGTTTTTTTTTTTCTTCGCAACTCCGTAGGTATTCTCCCATCGTTTATTTTGCCCACTCGTCGCGGTTACGGATACATCGTTGAGTAACCGGCCAGCCACTGAAAGCTCGTTACGCGCGGCGCTTCTTGCGGTACAATTGAACCCGTGCCCCGCTACAAAAACACATCGCGTTCTCCCGCTCTACGAGTACTCGCGGCCGCGCGGCTCGACACAACCATCGAATCACGGGGTTCTCATTTCGCGCTCGTCGATGCCGAATTATCCAAGAATTATCCGCGCGACGGGAAGCTCGGCTGTTCGCCAAGGGAAACTAGTCACTCGGCGGCACATTGTATTCTCGCGTCGCGCATCGATCCGTAGAAACGAGTGTACAAAGGTGAGCGATACACCGCCCTCGGTCGTTTGTAAAAGTCCGCGGACTCGGTTATTTCCGTGACCGGGGCGACGGAGAAAGGGCGAGTTTCGACAACGATGAGACGCGATGTATTCGTAAATTCTGTAACGCGCTGTCGTAAAAGCGCATATACAACCCGCGTACGCGACCCAAATAAGATGCGATGCCCCCACGGCGAAAATAATTCATACGCGACAACTGCGAAAGCTAGGAGGGCGGGGGGGGGGGGGGGTTCGCGCGAGTACCACGATGCACGAGAGAATCGGCCGGCGCTCTTCCGTACTGCTGTCGCGATATACGCGCCCCCGCATGCCACACGATCATCTCTCTCTCTCTCTCTCTCCTTCTCTCTCTCTCTCTCTCTCTCTCTCTCTCTCTCTCTCTCTCTCTCTCTCTCTCTCTCTTTTTTCGTTTATTTTATATTCTATTTTTAGTTCTGGTTTTGGTTTATCCAATTTTACTGTGACAATTTTAAGGTATTATGTATCTATTGCGTTCTGCCGTTACTTTGATTCAAATTTTGCGGGGCTCCGTTGGTTATGGTGTTTCTCGTTTTCTTATTTTGTTTTTCTTGTCGAATTATTGCGACTGGGGCATCGCCGGTCGTGAAATGCTGGAATGTAATTTCACTTTATTTTAGTTTATTTGTATTCTCATTTTAATTTTGCTTTTATTCTCGTTTCGTGTCTATCACTAACTTCACTGTTATTACTAGGTAATTCTTCATTGTACACCGCCATGATGTAGTCATTGGTTATGTCTTCGTTTGCCCGAAAGTTATACTGGGACATAATAAACTAATCTCTCTCTCTCTCTCTCTCTCTCTCTCTCTCTCTCTCTCTCTCTCTCTCTCTCTCTCTCTCTCTCTCTCTCTCTCTCTCTCTCTCTCTCTCTCTCTCTCTCTCTCTCTCTCTCTCTCTCTCTCTCTCTCTCTCTCTCTCTCTCTCTCTCTCTCTCTCTCTCTCTCTCTCTCTCTCTCTCTCTCTCTCTCTCTCTCTCTCTCTCTCTCTCTCTCTTTCTCTCTCTCTCTCTCTCTCTCTCTCTCTCTCTCTCTCTCTCTCTCTCTCTCTCTCTCTCTCTCTCTCTCTCTCTCTCTCTCTCTCTCTCTCTCTCTCTCTCTCTCTCAACGATTCAGAAAATGCATTGCCACGAAATTGACGCGTTCGCCTAAGATGGAGGGGACACCGGGTGTACTAAACCACGAAAGCACGTGCGCGCGCGCGCGCGTCCCAGTGGATAGAGCCGGGTTCGGTCAGCCGCCCCAAAATCAGCCGGTAGTTTCACTTTCCTCGAGTTAGAGGCGCGAATCGCGTTAACGGTAAAAGGTGCCCGGCGACGGAAAGCCGCCCCCTCCCCGTGTATACGCACGTGCACTGGGGGGGGGGGGGGGGGTGGATATAGGTGACGGAACAAGGGTGAGGAGAGAAGACATCGCGCGCACGCGGGCGCGATAAGCTCGTCGCTCGATACGCGCTTCGAACGCGCCGTCGCCGCGGCTGCTGCTGCTGCTGCTGCTGCAGCGGCTCAAAAGAGCAACCGCGACACCCTCACCACCCCTCTACAGTACGTTTTCTTTTTCTCCCACGGCGTTGAAATTAATTTTTCTTTTTTTTCCGTCTTGTTTTTTTTTTTCAACTCGCGCGTTCGAAGCGATCTCACCGATCTCACTGAGCGACCGGCACGAGAACGCGAGACTCTCGAAACGCCAGAGGCGCCTGGCCGCTCCACTTTTACCGCACACGCGTATCAAATCCCCCGTCTTTTTCGGGGTGGGGGGTGGGGGACGAGCGAAAATGAGACGCGACGTGTTATGTTCTTTTTTTCTCTTTCGATAATCCGTTTGCTCGTTGGTACGCTATTTGGCACGAAGGAAATGAATTTCAGATAATTCTCGATGACGCGGGTCGATCATCGATAGAGGCGTCGGAGGTGGAGGAGGAGGAGGAGGGGGAGGGGTCGGTGGAAGCGAGAGCGAATAGGTTTGCGCGGCTCGGCGATTCGTCGCAAATGTTCGGGTCTCGCTGTCACCGATTGTCATTAACTTGGGAAAGAAGGAGACATCGACCGGTAGAGATATATTTATGTTCAACAAAGGAGGAGGGCTAAAGGGTGGCGGCCGCGGCGGTGATAAGGCGCAAGAGCGAGAGCGTCATCACGGCTTTCAACATGTTCGAGATGTGGAGCGCGGTGAGTTCCAAGCTGGAACACTCCGCGAGCTCCTCGGCTTCCCCCTTGCCGCTGACTTTGCACGCACCGCAAACACCTCACACGTCGTCGGGCAGCATAAAAGGTAACGAAAATGTACGCTCGGGATACGGATACGCGAGCTATACAACAACACGCGAGATTGTCGCGCGAAAGATTATTCCTACGAGCGATTCGATGCAACGAGAGCCCCCACCAGCCAATACCGCGCTACCGATCGTGTACGGTAAGAGCGCGCGGCACTCTCGAGCTCGAATTTCGCAAGAGAGGCTCTCGTTGGCGCGGGTATTCCCGACCGGTCTCGAGCCGGCCAAAATTTACCGATCTCGCACTCGCCCCGAGCGCTGTTGCCGCGTCTCTACTTTCACTCGCGGCATTCGACGAAAATACGATGTTAACGTTTGAAATCAAAAAAAGAAACTCCCTTTTCTCGTTGTTTTTCGTGTGACGAGAGAAAACGCAATCGGGCGTTCTTATGGACGGGAAAAGGAGTAAAAATGTCTCGACAAAATTGACGTATGTTTTTGCGCCCGCAATGTTTCCACGTAGGCGTGTACGAGTGGAAAGATAGAGCGCGGAAGGGAGAGAGAATTCCGAAGGGTAGCTCGCACTTTGGGGGCAAACACCCCCCCCCCCTTCCACCCACTCGACTCGTTCTCTCTCGCACGCACGTGGTCGCGGCAAAGGGTGGCTGGCTGTACGTCAATGTGGAATGGGTCGGAGAATGAGAGAAGCGAGACACGGAAGCGTATGACTCGGCCCGTCCTTGTCTCTAGATCGATAGACCGTGCAACCGGCGAAGCAAACCCCTCGTCTTGGTCGCGCTCGTCCCGACGTTGATACACACACACACACCCACACACACACGTGTAACACGGCCGAGAAAAATTTGAAATGAAACTCGGATTAAAATATTCGATCGTGTCCTTAGCGGATGTTTTTTTTAATATCGAAAGAGATCAATTCAATCGCACGCGATTTCGAAGTGAAATTTCGTCGCGGCGAAGAAGCCACTGTAAAAAAGAAACGCGCGCCTTCAGCAAAAGAGACGAAAACCCAGCACTTTTAAGCGTAGAATATGAATTTTCGACTGATCGTAGATGGTCACATTCTGAAAGTAATCCCGATGAAATTTTGCTCCTCAACTAGCCCCAACCCTGAGAAATAGGGGTTGAAAACTTAAAAATCGTCGTATCTCGATAATGAATGGTCCGATGGAAAAAAATTTCAAACAAAAGTTGTTTGCAATAATAAAATACGTATACGGTTATCTGACGTCAAATCCCCTAGCTTTGAAAATAGCGGCACAATAACGATTCGAAACACTTTCGTGTCATTGTGCCGCTATTTTTAAAGATAGGGGCTTCGAGGTCGAGTAACTTTATACGTATTTTATTATTCTAAACAACTTTTGTTTGAATTTTTTTTTCATCGGGCTATTGATTATCGAGATACGGCGATTTTTAAGTTTTCAACCCCCATTTTTTAGGGCTGGGGCGAGTTGAGGGGCAACATTTTATCGGGATTACTTTCGGTGTGCGACCATCTACCTTCAGTCGAAAATTCACATTCTACGGTTAAAAGTGCTGGGTTTTGGTCTCTTTTGCTGGACTACTCGCGCGGTATCGATCCCGCAATTACGCGTTACGAGTCGGCGAGATTCCTTTCGCGGATGGAAAATTATAACCTCTTTTCTCTTCAGCCGCCGAGGGAAAAAAACAGCTCTTTCTCGTATGGTGAAAAAAATGGCAAACTTGAACGGAATCGTCTCTTCGTGTGCACACTGAGAAAAAAATTATTGATCCAATATACACAAGAAAAATTGAATTTTGCTCGTTTGATTCAGATAAAATTTCTATCGAGTAAATATGTTATTTTTTCACCATATTCGATATTGATTTTCAAGTACATTATTCGTTAAAAGATTAATATTTTATTTTAATTGAATAATATTAAGCAAATGTCTGAATTGGTTAACAAAATTATGCGAAAATAAAATTTGTTTCTTGCGCATTTGGTTGAAGAAATTCAAGCAAATCATGGCCGAGCGCCACCGAAATTATAGGTGTGTGGAAACCCGTAGTTCTCGGAGTAACCGCTAGAAGCCGCACGCGCGCTCGTTTCTCGTATAGTCCAGTCGAGATAGGTCTAAAATTCAATTAACCTGGAATTAATTCCGGGCTTCGATTTTCTTTTTTTATACTTAGGGGGGGGGGGGGGAGGGTGGTTGGTAGTGTAAATCTCGATTTTCGGGAAAATCCCCCTCGTTCCTTTGCCGCCATCTTGATTTGAAGAGGAATTTTTTGTTTTTCGAATAACTCGCTTATTTTCAACCTTAGAGTGAAAATGATCATATCAAAAGTTGTGGGAAATGTAATTCCCCACAAGCTTGATGATTATAGTTTTTACCCTAGGATCGATATTTATACAGTTACACTGCAAATAGGGGTAAAAAGTTCACCCCTAAATTAGGTATAGGTCCGAAAATATTGATCCTAGGGTAAAAATGGTACTGACCAAAGTTGAAGAAAATAAAATTTCCTACCCGATTACTTCTTACCATTTTTACGATAAACTTGATAATAAACGAAATAACTGAACATAAAAAAAGTTCACCCCTAAATTAAGTATAAGTCCGAAAATATTGATCCGAGGGTAAAAATGCTAATAACCAAAGTTGGAGGAAATAAAATTTCCTATGTGATTGTTTATTACCATTTTTACAATAAACTTGATAATAAACGAGATAAGTTAAAAAAACCTTTTTTACCCCTTTTAGTAGTCTAACTCTATAAATATCGATCCTAGGGTAAAAATTATAATCACCAAACTTGTGGAGAATTACATTTCCCACAACTTTGAATACAATCATGTTCGCTCTAAGGTTGAAAATAAGCGAGTTATTCGAAAAACAAAAAAAATCCCTCTTCAAATCAAGATGGCGGCAAACGCACCAGGGGGATTTTCCCGAAAATCGAGATTTACACTACCAACCACCCCCCCCCTGAGTATAAAAAAAGAAAATCGAAGCCCGGAATTAATTCCAGGTGAAATCCTATTTCGACTGGACTAGTAAGCGTAGCGCGAACCGAAAATCTACTTAAGGGGTAAGGCCACTGTAACGGCCCAAAAAAAAAGGTTTTTTCACTAATTTTTTGCTCCCGAAATTGAAGGTATTTGAAAAAAAACTTTTAATGGTGTTATCGGGCATACATTAAACTTTATTATAAAATTTTTTTACAGTAAAAAAAAACAAAATGGCGGTTCCACAGCTATCTTCCCGGGACATGTTTTGCTTCCAGGGCTCCGCGGCACGCAGCACCACTGGTGCACTTTTGAATCTAGAACAAAAAAAAAACCATTAATCTAGAGGGCTATAGCTAGAGAATGTCGATCGGATTTTAAAAAGTATCAATTTTTGTGGATTTGGCGTGCGTTTGAAAAAAAAAATTGATTTTTGACGAAAAAAACGGCAAGTTTTTTGTTAATAAAAAATCAATAAATAAAGTTCTTGAAAATTCCGATCGACATTCTCAAGATAATGTAAATGTTCACATCTGGTTAAAATTTCAAGTAAAAAAAATGAAAATTGTTCGAGTTATGCTGCGTGCCATTTTGAAAAACCATGTTTCGAGAAAAACGCGTTTAAAGTTTTGCGAATAGTTTTTTATTGGAAAAAATAATTCATTTCCTAAGGACAACAAATTTTTTTTCGCACAGGACCTTTTTTTTCTTATTCCAGAGGGTTTAAACTATTTTTTAAGCCAATAAAAAAAAATCGATTTTTCAAAAAATTTACAGTGGCCTTACCCCTTAAACGCCGGAGAAACTCTAACGAGTATCGCTTCTTGGCCTGTGGCTAAGATCAAAGTGTAGTATCTGTTTTTATCAGTTGAATATCTGATATTCTCTCCACTATATCGTGGATGATCATTCTAATGCTCACTTTTTATTTAAGATTCAAAACAAATTGAAAAACTTCCGTCTCATGGCATATTCGTTTCGATGTAGTAAAGAAATAATTCATTCTATTGATTATATTTTTGTACGAAATAAAAAATGTTGTAGCAACCGCTCAATTATTTCATCCATACATCTACGGATTGTATATAGAATGATTTCAATAGAATATCATTTTATTCGAAGGATAATGTAGGTATTCAGAGAATAGAAGAGATTTTCAAATAAAATAATATGTTATTTGAATCAATCATATTTTCCAATATTTTGTAGTATTGTAAAAATCTCATATATCGGCGACACTCCGCGATCAGACATTTATTTGAATCAACCAATATGTGAGGCATTCCACGTCAATTCAGCCAGTAAAAAAAATCCACAAATAATTTTGAAAAATTCGACACCGAGTGTCGAAATTTAAAAAAAAATTCTGACGTTTTTTCTCGTTGATTACCATTTTTTAACATTTTTCCATTCAAATTGCTGTATCTTTGGCAGGATTTGATGTATTTACATTCGTAAAAAACGAAAATGTGCGTTTTTTTCTAGCCTTCCAGAAAAAAATTAATCTAGATTTTATTGAGCAAGTCGAACGTCCGTTTCGGGGCAAAATATGCAAAAATATTTTTTTTCTCAAGGAACAACACTCGTTATTTTATTTTTTCAAATTTCCCCGGTTTGTGAATACGAAGACGGATTTTGGGTATTTTTTATATTATGGGATTCTTAAACACCGTGAAGTAACAGCAATTTTTAAAAATTTATTTTTTTACTAATATTCAGTCGAAGAGTGTGGAGCACTTCAAGTCTCCAATACATATGACACATATGTCACATGTATTCCAAAAACCTGGTAAACATACAGCAAGTGCGCCACACTCTACAATCGAATATAAATAAAATAAAAAAATAGCTGTTACTTCACGGTATTTAGGAATCCCATAATACAAAAAATACCAAAAATCCGTTTTTCGTATTCGCAATTCGGGGAAATTCTTGAAAATAAAATAGCGAGTGTTTTTCCTCGAGAAAAAAAATATTTTCGCATATTTCGCCCCGAAACGGACGTTCGACTTGCTCGATAAAATCTAAATTAATTTTTTTCCCGTAGGCTACAAAAAGACGCACATTTTCGTTTTTTTACGAATGTAAATACGTCAAATCCTGCCAAAGATACAGCCATTTGAGTGGAAAAATATTAAAAAATGGTAACCAACGAGAATAAACGTCAGAATTTTTTTTTCAAATCTCCACACTCGCTGAATATTTTTCACTAAAGTAACTCGATTTTTCAAAATTATTTGTCGACTTTTTTTTACTGCCTCAAGTGACGTGGAATGCGTCATATTTTTTTGACTCAATCCGTTTTCTTCTCAATCAATGGAAATGAAATAGAAATGTAGAAAACGGAGAGATGCGAGGGGAGAATACTCGGGGAATCCACTGGCATTTCCACGAGACGCCTCATAGCCCAAGAATTTCTTATTCGTGACCACCCCCCCCCCCCCTTCTTGGACGAGTCTCGGTGCGGAGACTGTGCGTTACGTCGATGGAAGCGCGACTAAAGATCGATCGGTAGGCTACGTAGAGGCTAGCGCAAGCATCGGCCGTCTATATATGACTCGATAGGCGATCGTTTTTTGGAATTGCGGAGATCCCACGGATAAAGAACGCAAGGAAAGCTTCCTGCGCGTATTGCCATTTCATTCGGGTGAAAATTGCTCTCTGGTACGTAGGATCGATCGCGGAGCAGTCGGTAGCGGCGCGCTAGGTCCGCGAAACGCCGAAGGCCCATCGATCGAGTATGTAGGTCATCGGGTTTAGAGACCCCTCTCCCCTCCCCAGCGGGTGTGAGAGAGACGAGCGAGCGAAGAAAAAACACCCGCGTGTGTGTGTGTGTGTGTGTGTGTGTGTGTGTGTGTGTGTGTGTGTGTGTGTGTGTGTGTGTGTGTGTGTGTGTGTGTGTGTGTGTGTGTGTGTGTGTGTGTGTAAGAGTTACGTTCGAGTCTTGGCTCATTACCGCACCGCTCGTTAATTTAGCCGTGTCCATTTGGATGTATTTGCGTCGCGTTGTTGGTTCGCGGTTCGGCCAAACGGTCAGCCCCGATCGCGAGATTGATTCGATTTACATTTTTTTCTTTTCTTCTTTTTATTGTTTTTTTTTCTTTTTTTTCTTTTCTTCACTCGCTCGCGCACGTACGCGTATGGTTTTTTTCGACGATCCGGCAAGTCTGGGCGACGACGCGGCATTGTACGGGCGAAAGTTTCGCGACGCCGCGATGAAAAAAGAAAACAAAAACAAAAAACAAAAAGAAAGTTTGACGCGGGCTGCTACGTACTACGAAAATCGGGCTATTCTACGACGTTGCCAATACACGATACGAAAAATGTTGCCAGAGAGAGAGAGAGAGAGAGGGAGAGCGACTTTAAGGGGGAATATACCTTTGCGAGGCTCATTTTTGACAATTTAACAAAAACAAAACAACATTTTTCAAGGCGTTAGCCCCACTTGTAGCGCAAAAAAGGCCTTTTTGAATCAATTTTTTAAAAGAAAACTACAAAACTTTTTTAATCGATCAATATACCATCTTAAGGGGTAAGGCCACTGTAACGGCCCAAAAAAAAAGGTTTTTTCACTAATTTTTTGCTCCCGAAATTGAAGGTATTTGAAAAAAAAACTTTTAATGGTGTTATCGGGCATACATTAAACTTTATTATAAAATTTTTTTACAGTAAAAAAAAAACAAAATGGTGGTTCCACAGCTATCTTCCCGGGACATGTTTTGCTTCCAGGGCTCCGCGGCACGCAACACCACTGGTGCACTTTTGAATCTAGAACAAAAAAAAAAACCATTAATCTAGAGGGCTATAGCTAGAGAATGTCGATCGGATTTTAAAAAGTATCAATTTTTGTGGATTTGGCGTGCGTTTGAAAAAAAAAATTGATTTTTGACGAAAAAAACGGCAAGTTTTTTGTTAATAAAAAATCAATAAATAAAGTTCTTGAAAATTCCGATCGACATTCTCAAGATAATGTAAATGTTCACATCTGGTTAAAATTTCAAGTAAAAAAAATGAAAATTGTTCGAGTTATGCTGCGTGCCATTTTGAAAAACCATGTTTCGAGAAAAACGCGTTTAAAGTTTTGCGAATAGTTTTTTATTGGAAAAAATTAAAAAAAGAAGTTAAAAGGATTTAAACTATTTTTAAACTAGAGGGTTTAAACTATTTTTTAAGCCAATAAAAAAAAATCGATTTTTCAAAAAATTTACAGTGGCCTTACCCCTTAAAGAACACATCTTGAAGAACTTTCGGTAATTTTTTTATTGAAAAATATTGCATTGTTCAGTGGCAAAAATGGCCGTCAATGAAATAATGTTTTTATATACACGGTTTGCGGTGACCAACATTGCAGTCTGAAAAAAAAAAATGCGGATGGATTTAGTCGAATATAAGTATAAACTAGTCTTTAATCGAAGGATTTTAAAAAATATTCATTTTTCACAAAATGGCGGACCGTCAAAGTTAATGGTTCGATTTTAACCAAAAAAACGTCCGTTTTTTGGCTATAAAACGGCCATTAAAAGAAAACTAAAGCTTGCAAAAACTCAGTTAATTTGCTTTTCTAAAAATTAAAAAATACGGTAGTTTTGAGAAAAACTGTTGATTGGCTCGATTACCAAGAAAGCAGGTTAGTTTTAAGAAAAACTGTTTTTTTTTAGACGCTGTTTAAATTCGCACAAAAAAATTATTGTCCCAATATTCGTAGAACGAATATTCGACTTGCCTTGGGGGTATCAACTTTTAATTTATTCAATTAATTTGTGACTAGGAAAATTAAAGTGCGGAAGAGGAAAATCGGTGAGAAAGTGAGTCGCTACATTTCTTTAATTTAGGGCCAATTGAAAAAAAATTAAAATTTTTTTTTTTTTTCAAAAATTTTGGAATTTTTTTTTTAATTTTCGATTTTTTTTTCTTAAATTTTCCAAGTCACTAATACAGAATTGAGAGAAAAATGAATTTTTTTTTTTTTTTTTTCATTTTTGATAAAAATTATGACATTTTCAGAGCGAAATTCTTGCTCCTTTAATTTTTTCAAAAATTCGATCAAGTGGGGAAAAAAAACGGTTGGCTGGATTAAATTGAAACTTCGTAGGGTTTTTGTGGGTATATTGAACAGTAAAAGGCACACTTAACATTAGTGGTTTCCGCAATATTTTTGATTGGGCGCTTGATTTTTCAAAAAACCACTAAAAGCCCTTTTTTGGTCGCTTTTTCAAATTCATGTAATGATTGAAAAAAAAATTTTTTTTCAAAATTCAATTGCCAATCCTTGTAGAGAATTTATTCAAGTTTTTGAAACCAACCTCAAAATTTCTGTACGATCATTGGTTGCTGAGATATTGGTAATCAAAGACAAAATGATCTTTTTCCATTCAAACACCGATATCTCAGCGAGAAATGCTCGTATCGAGATTTTAAAAAAACCAAATTAAAGCTGAATAAACAAGCTATCCGGTCCATATAGAGGTTAAGTCGAAAAAAAAATTTCCACGTCCGTAGATAGAAAAAAAACACCAAAAAAATTTCGAACATTTTTTTTCGGTGGTTTTCTTATGATTACTCGAAAAATATTTTCAAAAAAAAAATTTCAAACTCAGATCCGAAAACTAGACACTTAGAGCTACAATTTGCTTTTTTTTTTTGCTGTACGACCATTTTTGTATGAGTTACAGCCTGTTGAAAATCCCCCAAAAATTTGGATTTTTTTCTTGCTCCCTAAATTTTTGTGCTAAGTGTATAAACTAGTCTTTAATCGAAGGATTTTAAAAAATATTCATTTTTCACAAAATGGCGGACAGTCAAAGTTAATGGTTCGATTTTAACCAAAAAAAAACGGCCGTTTTTTGGCTATAAAACGGCCATTTTTGTTCGAAAAAAAAATCGAACGATTAAAGACTACATTTTTATGTATTAAATAAGCCTGCAAAATTTCAAGAAGATCGGCTCATTAGTGTTCGAGTAATCTTGGTCACCGACTTCAGAAATGCCATTTTGAGAAAAACGCGTTTAAAGTTTCAATTAGCCGGTCGTTTATACAACGGATTCTTCTCTTTCAACGCTCATATCTCAGTCAATTTTGTTCGGATCGACTTGAAATTTTCACGACATATTCTCAGATACTTATACTTCAAAAAAATGCAATAAAAAAAAATCGATTTTTTCAAAATCGCAAGTGGGGGTAACCCCTTAAGGGCTTATATACGCGATTTCGTCGATTTTCGAAGGTGCTTTTCTAGACGCGGTGAAAAAAAAATGACGCATATATTGACAACATTTTTGTTACACATCATTTATGCACATCGCTAAGTATATGTAAAAAAATCAGAAAAATTAACAAATGGCAGAGATATAACATAATAAAGCAATTCATTTTTTTGCGCGCACGTTGATGGTGAAAGTTCTCGGCATCGATGTGGGTGTCTGGAAAAAAAATAAACATATTTATAATTGCACAATGAATGTACCTTCAGTGTGGACCAACGATATTATTTTTTTTTAATTATAATAAAAAAAAAATCGCAACTTAAATTTTGTTCACTGAATTTTCCGTCGGTATTTTATTTTTTATATTTTTTTTGTGTCGTTGAAATTTTTGTTTCTGTGGTTCGCACGATGGGTGATGATACTAAGAATATGTTGTAAAAATTTCAAAGCGATCTGAACCTTCGTTCAAGAGTTCGAACTTTCACAAGCTTCCGAAAAGTGAATCGTGGAAAAACGGCTTTGAATTTGACGGTCGGACGCGCCGCGCGGTATCTATTATAAATGCAATCTTACAGAATTTTTCAATTCTGTAAAGCTCAAAATATTCCTAACTGTTAACTGTGGAATAAAAAATAATTTAAAAAATGAAATTTTTTAAAAAATTTCGCGTATATAAGGCCTTAAGGGGTTACCCCCATTTGCGATTTTGAAAAAATCGATTTTTTTTATTACATTTTTTTGAAGTATAAGTATCTGAGAATATGTCGTGAAAATTTCAAGTCGATCCGAACAAAATTCACTGAGATATGAGCGTTGAAAGAGAAGAATCCGTTGTGTAAACGACCGGCTAATTGAAACTTTAAACGCGTTTTTCTCAAAATGGCATTTCTGAAGTCGGTGACCAAGATTACTCGAGCACTAATGAACCGATCTTCTTGAAATTGTGCAGGATTATTTAATACATAAAAATGCAGTCTTTAATCGTTCGATTTTTTTTTTCGAGAAAAAATGGCCGTTTTATAGCCAAAAAACGGCCGTTTTTTTTTTGTTAAAATCGAACAATTAACTTTGACGGTTCGCCATTTTGTGAAAAATGAATATTTTTTAAAATCCTTCGATTAAGGGGTAAGGCCACTGTAACGGCCCAAAAAAAAAGGTTTTTTCACTAATTTTTTGCTCCCGAAATTGAAGGTATTTGAAAAAAAACTTTTAATGGTGTTATCGGGCATACATTAAACTTTATTATAAAATTTTTTTACAGTAAAAAAAAACAAAATGGCGGTTCCACAGCTATCTTCCCGGGACATGTTTTGCTTCCAGGGCTCCGCGGCACGCAGCACCACTGGTGCACTTTTGAATCTAGAACAAAAAAAAAACCATTAATCTAGAGGGCTATAGCTAGAGAATGTCGATCGGATTTTAAAAAGTATCAATTTTTGTGGATTTGGCGTGCGTTTGAAAAAAAAATTGATTTTTGACGAAAAAAACGGCAAGTTTTTTGTTAATAAAAAATCAATAAATAAAGTTCTTGAAAATTCCGATCGACATTCTCAAGATAATGTAAATGTTCACGTCTGGTTAAAATTTCAAGTAAAAAAAATGAAAATTGTTCGAGTTATGCTGCGTGCCATTTTGAAAAACCATGTTTCGAGAAAAACGCGTTTAAAGTTTTGCGAATTGTTTGGGTTTGTTTGGGTTTCTTTGGGTCGCACAGGACCTTTTTTTTCTTATTCTAGAGGGTTTAAACTATTTTTTAAGCGAATAAAAAAAAATCGATTTTTCAAAAAATTTACAGTGGCCTTACCCCTGAAGGGGTAACCCCTTAAGGGAGACTAGTTTACACTTATATTTGACTAAATCCATCCGCATTCGTTTTTCAGATGATCCACTTCGCCGCAATGTTGGTCACCGCAAACCGTGTATATAAAAACATTATTTCATTGACGGCCATTTGCCACTAAACAATGTAACATTTTTCAATAAAAAAATTACTGAAAGTTCTTCAAGATGTGTTCTTTAAGATGGTATATTGATCGATTAAAAAAGTTTTGTGGTTTTCTTTAAAAAAAATTCATGAAAAAGGCCTTTTTTTTGCGCTACAAGTGGGGGTAACGCCTTAAGGGGCCAGTCCACTTTGGAGCCACGAAAAAAGCTATTTTCGCGATTTTTTTGACGATTTTATGAAAAATATGAATATAAAAGTTGTGGGGCTTGATAAATAAAGTCTTGAAATACATTAAAATAAAATTTTAATTCATTTTTATTCTTTTTTAAGTACAAAAACTATAGTTTAACGTAATGCCTCAAAAATAAGTGGGCTAGGTAGCCATCGCAACTCGGCAACGGCTTGTCTGAAGCAAAAAAATCAAAGTCCATTAGATTCAGTATGACACCAGCTACAAAATGACCCTCGGATATAAAGTTTTATCAAAAAATAAAAAAATGGCTGATGAAAAACGAAAAAAGTAAAAAAAAACGCATTTTTTCCGCAGTTTTTCGCAAAAAAAAAGTAAAAATCAAAATTTTAAAACCATCGAGGGTCCGTCTTGTTGCTTTGAAGTTTATACTACGAAAAACTCTTACTTAAACTCAATCGGCAATTCCTGCACCGTACAAAATCCCTTCTGATTGCTCATCACCGTCGATTTCTTCGAGTCTTGCTTGCTTTCGATTTTTCGAAATTTTCAAAATGAACTGGCCCCTTAACAAGTGTCACTTTAAAAAAATTTACAATTTTTTTTTACCGTGCTGTGGTGCCTTAAGGGAAGGGTAGGGGTTTCAGCGTGAAAAAAAAACACTTTTTTGCGATTTTTTTTTCATCCATATGGATCGAGTAAATTTATCGAAACCTTTCGTACATTGTCAAGTGTCATTTCAAGAACATTCCGTGAAATTAGTACGCGAAAATATCCACAAACAAGCCGATGACAAAGCATTTCCAAAAACGCCTTTGGA
The DNA here is from genome assembly GCA_964007375.1 of Ophion obscuratus. Lineage (NCBI taxonomy): Eukaryota > Metazoa > Arthropoda > Insecta > Hymenoptera > Ichneumonidae > Ophion > Ophion obscuratus. Next base: position 24,891,799 of record OZ023324.1, on the reverse strand, counting down.
CAAACACGATTCGCGGTGTTCACTGTATCTCAGCTAGAAATTGTCTGAAATCAAGTAAGATAAATGTCCCAATTATTGAACACGATCTTGTATTTTTATTATTTCTCATTCACCTGCATGCATTTGCTTATTTATAAAATTTCATTACATATATGGAACTTTTAGCTATCGAAGTGTTACCTTACTTGTGCAAAAAAAGCTTTAATTAATAGAGAAAAAAATTATTTAATCAGCAACGGTGACTCGATTTGACGTCTCGTGGTAACTGCTTATCGTTTTTGCTAAGACGCGCCGCTTCATGCGTAAGGGCATAAAAAATTCGAAAACTGTCGCATTCCAAAAAGTAAAGGCGTTTCAGGTTCCTCAGAAAATTTCTTACAAATAACAATTTTTATGAAAAAACTTTATTTAATTATTTGTTAAAAAATACGGTGTTCGATCATTGGGACATCAAAAATGCAGTGTGTCCCAATTATTGAACACTCGAATTCTCCAAGTTGGCGTCATTAAACCCATCAAAACATCGAGACAGTTAACGTGTGACAGATCGTGTGAATCGGATTTATTCAAACAAAAATTGTAAGTTCCTGAATAAACTTACCTTTATTCTTTTAATAATAACTCTAAGATCGTCAAATATATTTTATATTTGTATTTTCGTGCAATAAACATAAAAAGGAAAGTAAAAAGAGAATATAACCTAAATGTAACCTAAAAATACGAACGTACTGTTCAATATTATTTGCTCTCCGATATTTTAGGGAGCCAAGCTGCGACAAAATCAAACAAAGACAGAACATGAAAACGAGGAAGCTGAAAATAAAAATAAAATAAAGTTCGAGTTGAAAAGCAAAAATAAACCAAATGCGAATGAACCAAAAACCTGTCAAAAGAGACTAAATATATATTTTTGTATTTTTACATGATTAACAAAAGATTATTTAAGTGTTTGATTTTGCTTTTATTTCTTAATATTGTACCCAAAATAATATTTTTAGAACGGAAAAAGAATTTTCGAGAGTGTTCAATAAGTGGGACATGCCTGTTCAATATTAGGGACATAGGCACTTCCAGTGTTCAATAATTGGGACATTTGCATTCTTCACATTGTTATTCTTTTTGTTCATTTGAAATCATTTAAAAATAATTTTAAGGGTGATTTTTCGAAAGTAAAAATATCAAAGTATCATTTGAACCTGAAAGCTATGGTTTTTTCTTGATTTTATATTTTTTTCTCACCGAATTCATTCCCCCAGATCCTTAGCTGTTCAATAATTGGGACATTTACCTTACCATTAAAATTTAGTCAAAGCATCATCGAATCCTCCGCCCAGCGGTCTTTGATAATTTTTTTTTTCATTTCTTAATTTTTGGCGCTCGTGTAAAGTGAAAAGTGCTACTTTTCACGAAAAATTCCGCCATTTTGGGGGTGGAAAACGCCCTCACTGTAAAAAAAATCTCAACCTAACCGTTGGGGGGAGGGTAATTCATATGTAGAAAGTGTGTACCAAGTTTGAAAAATAAATCGGTCATGTAGTTTTCAAATGGCAGTGAACACGAACTTTGAAAAAGTGGTTTCTAGAAAAACGCGTTTGAAGTTTAGAGAACTCAGTCTCGACAGTGTCAGAGGAGCGGGACTAAATAGTCAATAACTTCGAGAGTTTTGCTCCGACTGACTTGAAATTTTGGGATTACATTTTTTAAATGTCACCTATAAGAAAACCCGAGAAAAAAAATCGATATTCCAAAATTACAAACCCCTACCCTCCCCTTAAGAAAGACTCAATTTTTCCTAAAAAAAAAAGGCTTTTTTCAAATTTTTTGATTTTTTTTTTCAAATTTCACACCCCGACGATCCTCAATCGGCCGTCGCTGCCTCAACCCACTTTTTTTTCTCTCCGACACCGAGTGTATTTGCCCCGTGTCTCGCGCGTAGTGCCTCGTACGGAGAGCGAGAAAAAGAACATCGCGGCGAGTTGTCCTCGTCGCGAATATTTGCCCCGAGGCTCTCTCGCGGGGCGTGCGAGAAAAAAAAAAAATTTATCATCGTTCCTCGTGTCGATTTGTTTGATTTTCTCTGACAGTCGCGACTTTGAGTTGGCAATAGGGCCGTCCAGAATCGATGCTCTCTCTCTCTCTCCCTCGATAGCCCAATTTGTAAATCGATCGGGCGCGAGCAGACTCGCGAATGAATGAAGCGAATTCTCGGTGTCGCGTTGAGTTGGTGGAGCAGGAGGGTTAAGGGGGACGGGCCCGTTTCACTATACACGCTTCTCTATTCTTATACGCGGCGCATCTTGTTTGACACTCGCGGGCTTGTACGACGGGGGGGGGGGGGGGGGGGGGGTTGGAGACGTCGACGATATGAGCTTCGACGCTGGATATTTCCTCGAGTTATTCGGCGTATACGCGCGAGCGCACCACGGTATTAAATTTCACTTTGGTGGTATATTTTTAGCCGGGCGAGCTCTCAACTTTGGGGATGGGAAAGAATGATCGCGCGAACGTTTCGTTCTCTTTGGATTATCCGCGTTTTTCAACGTGATATCGAGAGACTCGGCATTTCCTAGTCCGGAAAAATCCCCCCCCCCCTGCATGGTAAAATCTCAGAGACAGAGAAACGAATGTAAAGGAACAAAAAATGCCAAACCCAAACAGACCCAAACAGACCCAAACGGACCCAAACAGACCCAAACAAACCCAAACAAACCCAAACAGACCCAAACAAAAAAAGTGGCAAACGTCGGGCGGTGGCGTAAAAAGCACTGTTACATAGCGCGATGTATATAGGATTGTGAGAGATACGGTCGAGTTTCTTTAGGAGCGGAGAGCCACTGGCTGTTGCAGCCTTGGCTGAAGTTGTCGAACCCGCGACCCAGTTACACGCTCGCGCCAACACACGCCAACGCGCGCAACCGAGCGCGCTAGTCACCCACACTCTCATGATCCTTCTCGAACCCCCCTCCCCCCCAAGTCCCGTGCGTGTGCACTATGCGCCCCGTCGATGCACACACAAGACCGATAGCGCTCGCGGCTCGAGAGGCCGACGGCGAAACTCGCCCGCGACTCGTTTCGTACGCGGATACAGAACCCCCCCCCCCCCCTCCATGGTGTATTTTCCAGTCTTCTCGCTGGCTCCTGGCCCAGGTGGCCCCAACGAACAACAAACGACGAAAGTGTAAAAACGTTTGGGCACAGTGAGAAGAAAAAATCATTGATTCAATATCATTGGTGCTGAATGGAATTTCGTTGATGATATTGTAAAATTGTTGGTGCAAATAATCGGATTTATTAGTGTAGACGATAATGACTTTTAGTAACGGGATAAAATTGATTGTTTTCATTCAAAAGATATATTGCGAGAACTTATTGTTGAATTGTCCGCGATAATTTTGAAACTGAAAATGCATTTTGTGCAACGAACAAAAGAGCGTTTTGATTCGTAACATGAATATTGAAAATTTCTATTGAGTAAATGTGTTATTTTTTTTTCAGAATATCCAATATTGATTTTCCAGCATATTCGTTATAATATTAATATTTTATTTTGATTGAAAAATATTAAGGAAATGTGTGAATTGGTTGAGAAATTGTGCGAAAATATGTTTAGACTGAATTTTTAGAAAATATGTTTAGAATTTTCTAGAATTAGAATGTGTTTAGAATTTTCTAGAATTTTTTAGAAATAGAATTTTTTTGGAAAGAATGATTAGAAAATATGTTTAGAATTTTCTAAACATATTTAAATATGTTTAGAAAATTCTAAACATATTTTAGAATTCTATTACTAAGAATTTATTTTGATTGAAAAATATTAAGGAAATGTGTGAATTGGTTGAGAAATTGTGCGAAAATATGTTTAGACTGCATTTTTAGAAAGTATGTTTAGAATTTTCTAGAATTAGAATGTGTTTAGAATTTTCTAGAATTTTCTAGAAATAGAATTTTTTTGGAAAGAATGATTAGAAAATCTGTTTAGAATTTTCTAAACATATTTAAATATATTTAGAATTCTAAACATATTTTAGAAAAAAAAATAGAATATGTTTCTTGCGCGTTTGGTTGAAAAAATTCGACCAAATCGTGGCCGAGCGCCACCGTAATTACAGGTGTGAGGAATCCCGCAGTTCTCGGAGTAACCGCTAGAGGCCGCACGCGCGCTCGTTTCTCGTAAGCGCAGCGCGAAACGAAAATCTACTTACGGAGTTTCGGTACAAAAGTCAAAATGTTAAGAAATTGATCAAATTTGGTGATAATGTTCTTCAACATTGAGTACGAAAACGCAAATTTTTTCAAAATTTTCCTCCACTTAGTTATCGAGTAATTAAGCATTAAAGCAGATTTCTTATGCCTGCAATATATATACCATATACATGGAAACGCTATGCTTACACACGTGAACTTTAGTATTAACTTACTCGATAACTGTGCAGAAGAAAAATCTGAAAAAATTTGTATTGTCAAATTCGGCACTCAATTTGTTCACCAAATTTTATAAAATTCTGAACTTTTTGAATTTTCTTGTTTTTAACATGATTTAGTATGGCAAGATTGTGTCGCCGGTATTGAAAGTCCTTAAGGAGTGCGATGCAGTCAGAGGCGTGGAAAAACGAGCATTTTCAATCATTTCTTTTTTATAGTAATTGAGTTTTTTTTTTTACAAAAGTGATTACACAGACTTTTTATGTTATATTTCAACTTGTACAAATTTTCAAAGAAAAATATTGATTACGTAAACAAATATCGCCATTCGGCATGTAGTGCTTTGCGGTGACCATCATAAAATTTTACTGGACCCGCTGAAATCGAAGAACCCAAAAAAAAATCATTAGTTTAATTTTTCAAAAATTAACAAAATGGCGGCTTCCGACAGATAACTTTCGATTTTCGACCAAAAAATCGCTCGTTAATTGTTTAAAAAAATAGAAACTTCCAACAAAAATGAAAATCCTTCGATTAAGGACTAGTCTTTAATGCTATCAATAAGCACACCAAATTCCATCGAAATCCATATAATTAAAAAACCAAAGTGGTTTTTTAATCATAGTGGTCACCCACTTGAAAAACATAGTTTCGAGAAAAACGCGTTTAAAGTTTTTCGACGTGGATTTCATGTATTTTGATCCGCTGTATCCGAATATCACAATTGTTCTGCCAAAAAGTCGAGCATTCAATTTTTTTCAGCCAATTGTTAAAACAATTTTTCAAAAAATTAAAGTTTTTCGGGATGAATTATTTTTTAAAAATATTTCGGGCAATTTTAAAACGAAAGTATTATTTATAAAATTTCGCTAGAGTTCATAGTTTTTTAGTAATACATTTTTGAAATTTTCTGAAAGAGTTTTCCAATTTTACACTTGATTTATGTACAAAAATACTAATTAAAAAATTACTTATATCGAATCATCAATTCCTGGCCCATACAATAGGGCTTATGCCGATGTGGAACCCAAAATTTTCATTTACGAAAAATACTATTTATAGAATATAATAGAGGGGGGGGGGGGGGGTCGAAATCCCGAAATGGGGAAATGGGGACCCGACGCCCCATCACTAATTGAGGAATATCCCGGAAATTATTCATCGGATTGACTTGAAATAAAATAATATATTATTTGAATCAATCGCATTTTCCAATATTTTCTAATATTGTAACAATCTCATATATCGGTGGCATTCCGCGATCAGACATTTATCTGAATCAACGTACATATTGTTTTTCTCAGTTCAATTTCCCCGCTCGAAAAAAATAGAGATCGAAGGTGATCGAAGGGAAAGAAAGAATAATTCGAGTCTCGTGTCGCAAAAGCCACGGAGCTGACTTTCCTCTATTATTAATTTGGCACAGCTGCCAGATAGGAGAGTCGGAGTCGATGCGCGCCTCGCGGTCGCGCTGTATAACGATCCTATTCGGTATGCAGCGAGCTCGACGATGAGACCCAACGCGCCCGCGCGCGCGAGTCACCACTTTTATTCCTCGCTGTCTGTACACACGCCATCCTTTCGCACGACGAGCGTTGCACGCGTATATAGAAACGAGAAACACGTCGCGAATGCGTAATGTCGCCAAGGCTGTACGCGAGAGGATTACGCCGGCGGCTCTTACGGGGGTCCGGAGAAAGAAACAAAACAACAAAAACAAAAAAAAACGAGACCAAGAAGAAGGGACTCGAAGAGAAAAAGAGAGAGGGCTCCCGTTTATTCGATAAAAGGACCGAAACGTTCGGCGATATTTACTAAGGTAAACGTGTCTTTCGACACTCTGACGCGTGCGAGCGTGAAACGTCACGATCGTCCAGTTAAAGAGACGAAAACCCAGCACTTTTAGCGTAGAATTAATATTTTTGAAAATAACCGAACCAAAGCCTTTTTGTGTTGTTATTTTCAAAGATAGAGGATTGGACGTCAGTCAACTTTAAACGTATTCTATTATTCCAAACAACTTTTGTTTGAAACATTTTTTCATCGGGCTATTAAGGTTTCCACCCCTATCTCTTAGGGTTGGGCCGAGTTGAGGGGCAAAATTTCATTGGGGTTACTTTCGCTACGCAATCATCTGCTTTCCGGCAAAAATTCATATTCTACGCTAAATGTGCATTTTTTCGTCTCTTTGAGTGGACCACGAGGGGGGTATGAAAAATTATACCTCCGAGGGTCCTCCCCGCTACACGCGCAAACCAATTACCTTCCGATCGAAAACGAGACGAAGAAAAAGTCAAAGAAGAATATTCGAGCGGCGGTGTCGAGCCGCGAAAATGAAGGAAAAAAACGAAAGGGTTCGCGGTGCGTGTACGCGACGTTTCGAAATTGCAGGAACGGTGACGCGACGGCGGCAGGCAGCAGCAACGTACGTTTCGCAACGAAGGTGTTACGATCGCGCTCTCTGCTCGCTCGCCGACCGGCTAAACTAGTTTTCCCCCGATCCATCGATCGTACGTAAATTCTTATATCAATTGCCGAATCTACGCGCACCTACGAATTTATCGCTCGAAATATGTCATCCGAACGGGAGACAGACCGCGAAACTCGCCTTTCTTTCCTTTATTTTTTTTTCTATCGCACATTGCGAAAGACATTGCGTACGTCATTGTCATTCAACGTGTATGTCGTGTGATTCTCTCTCGCGTCGCTTTTATTTCTTGGTTTCTCTCCACGAGCGTGCTCCGCGAGCTCGGCAAAAGCGAAACTTTCGTAATATCTCTCTCTCTCTCTGTCTCTCACTCACTCACTCGAACCCACACACACTCACTCACTCACACTCACACTCACTCACACTCACACTCACTCACACTCACTCACTCACACTCACTCACTCACACTCACACTCACTCACACTCACTCACACTCACTCACACTCACTCTCACTCACTCACACTCACTCATTCACTCACACTCACTCTCACTCACTCACACTCACTCACTCACACTCACCCACTCACTCACACTCACTCACACTCACTCACTCACTCACACTCACTCACTCACACTCACTCACACTCACTCACTCACACTCACTCACTCACACTCACTCACACTCACTCACACTCACTCACACTCACTCACTCACACTCACTCACACTCACTCACACTCACACTCACTCACACTCGCACTCACACTCACTCACACTCACTCACTCACACTCACTCACTCACACTCACTCACTCACACTCACTCACTCACTCACACTCACTCACTCACTCACACTCACTCACTCACACTCACTCACACTCACTCACTCACACTCACTCACTTACTTACTCACTTAGTCACTTACTTACTCACTTACTCACTCACTTACTCACTTACTCACTTACTCACTTACTCACTTACTTACTCACTTACTCACTTACTCACTTACTCACTTACTCACTTACTCACTTACTCACTTACTCACTCACACTCACTCACACTCACTCACATTCACTCACTCACTCACTTACTCACTTACTCACTCACTTACTCACTTACTCACTCACTTACTCACTCACTCACTTACTCACTTACTCACTCACACTCACTTACTCACTTACTCACTCACTTACTCACTCACACTCACACACACTCTCTCTCTCTCTCTCTCTCTCTCTCTCTCTCTCTCGATCTCTCTCGATCTCTTCGTCTCGAGAAGCTCTCGCGCTAATTTCTTGTCGCTACGGTATCAGCGCGGTCGATAAATACATTATTATTTTCCCTCGAGTGCATCTCGGCGAACTTTGGAATACAGCGAGTGAATCTCTTCCGGTTCCCTCGGCGTATACGGAAAAACGGATATCGTGGAGAATTTTCGTCGCGGTCTCGTCGCGCGCGCGTGGACGCCGGTCAGCACGCCGAGATGTGGGTCAGCCGCGAGGCGCCCGTGTCTCACGCGTACACGCTCTCTCCTCCTCGTCCTCCTGTATGATACGCAGGTATAGAAAGGTTGCAGTGTGCATGCGGTGGCGAGAGACGGTGTGTGCCAGCGCTAAACGTCGGCGAGTCGCGATCGCGTGCATCTGGGTCAGCCTCCCTCTCTCCCCGCCTCTGCAGCTAGCGCGCATGCGCAAAAATCCTCCCGGTCGTTCACCGTCGACTCTATTTCTCGTCACAGCGAGTTACTAACCTTCCGGCGCGCGCGAGCGAGCGGACGCGCCAAACACACCGGCGGCGGCTCCCTCGGTATCGACCGCTGGAAAAAACACCTCTGCCTCACCCGTCTTTATTCGTACGACGGATATTCCGTAGAGACGATTCTTCACCCGCGTCTATACGCTTTTATTGCCCCGTTCCATCGGGAGATGTTTTTTTGTTCTTTTTCTTTCAACCAGCGGCAAAATTATCGCGGCTAGTGAGTACACAGGCGAGAAAAAAACAGCCAGAGGCGAGTCAGCGCGAGTTGCTCGTTGAAGATCGATCGGCTTGCCGAGCTGGATCGAAGTGCGAGACGCTCGAGGCGCCTGACCCACATCCGAGAGTCTCTCGGCCGCGCGGCGCGGTAAACAAGGATCGAATCATCCGTTCGACGGATCCTCACCGAGCGTGCCCATCGTACGATCAGCCTCGCCAATCTCAAATCATTCAAATATCAACTCGCGTCGCGATATCGAGAAAATCGCGGAGAGGCTGGGTCGGGGGGGATTGTTCGGGGAAGCTGTATCGGAGGAGAAAGCGAATCGATATCGATCTCGAGCCCCCCCCCCTCTCTTCGTCCGACCCACGAGGGAAAAAAACGAAATGTCGTAATCATGGTTAGAGAGTCGCGGTTAGCGGTCCAATGTCAAAGGAGAGACTCTCCCCGAGATCGCCGTCGCTGCGAAAAAGAGTTTGCAATCGCGCGGGCTGGAGGGGGGGACTCGGTATCGCGTGCGCGCGCGCCGACAGATCCGTGCGATTATTTATTCCTCGCGATATATTTATAGAGTATTACGCGAACGGGGGTTGGCAACCTCGTCCGAGGAGAGTTATGCAAGCAAGCGGGCGCGAGGCAACGGCGGATACGTTTATGGCCGCGCGCGCGCTCGCGCAGCTCCACCGATCCAAACGCCCCCCCCCCCCCCCCACCCTCTCGCGCTGCACAACTTTTTCCCGCATCGGTTATACCAAAAGATTCCTACGATGAATCCTCGTTATTTCTTGCTTCCGACAATCATAATTAAATTGAATTATACATATGTGTGTGTGCGTATATATGTATATGTACAAAGTAAAGAAGATAATCGTAGGAGTACGAGGCGAGAAGTTTGGTACTGTTTCGCACCGATAACGAGGTCCGGCAATCCGTGTATGTTCGATGGAGAAAGGCGTCGCGCGCGCCCCCACTGTAAACACGTGGAGAGTGGTCACGTGGGAACGGTGTACGAGAGAGCGAGCTCGCGGCATCGTGTGGAAACGACGAGAGCCGCGAGGCGAGTGTCGCGCTGCGCTACGCCGACGACTACTCGAGGCTAGTTACGAAGCGCGGACGCATGCGCGCGCCTCGCTACCGACACGCCGGCCAGCCCGCCTATACAAGCCTTTCCGTCTCAACGCGTACAGGCCGTCACTCCACAAAACATCCACGGACCTTTCTCTGCGAGCGCTACGAACGATTCTTCGTCCCAATTTCTTCGTCGTCAAATGTTTTGTATTTTCGCAAACTCGCTATCGGGTTGGGCGTACCAACGAGAAATGAATTCCCGCGTGTACAAGCGAATATTGGAAAATACGCGGCTTTCGGGAGCTTCGGCAAGTTTCGTGGCTATTCGTGGCTTTTCTCGTGTGCCTACGTGTAGGTACGTGCACAGAGGCAGCGAAGGGGAAGAAATCTTGCGAGTAAGAGAGAGCGAGAAGTGGCGGGGGGAGGGGATTCGAGGCACTCGGCCATCATCGACGGTGGCGGCGGCGGCGGCGCACACAGTTCAGTGACCCGTTGTGCCACGGAGAGTCGCGGCGAGTGATGGTGGGGGTTTTTTTCACTCTGACGTATCGTCAGATGCCAGCGGGCCAACTCGCGAACGTTCGTATATCGTCGGTAACGCCGAAACGACGCTGACACTTAAAAAAAAAAATCATTAAAAACAAAAAATCAGTCGCGAGTACCGGCGATCAACGGTCCAGTGTTTCCGGAAGTCGCGAACAAAAGAGCAACGTGCACCGCTTTATATATTTATTTATCGCCCCGACAGTCAGCAGGCTCGGAGAGAGCACGAGTTTCTCGGAGAGCGAGAGACGAAAACGCAAACAAAGCAAAAAGACTTTCTCATAGCTCATCTTCCGTTACATCGTCGCAATTTTCCTTTCTCGATTCTCTCACTGGACACGCTGCTTTCTCCGAGCGGTCGTACTTTCCTCTCTCACTCTTTCCCCGAGTTGTATTCTTCTTTAACGTATATGTATATAAATGTGTGTTGTGTTGAGCGGCGTGACTCTCCGTACGTCCGATAGGCGGTAGAGCGCGGGCGATGCTACACCACACACGCGTGTCTGTCTCTACGCGGGGCTCTCTTTTGTGTGTCTCTCCGTGCTCTCCTCATCGCGTGTTATATTTCGTTCGTACCACACTCGCCGAACGAAGAAAGATTATCGAGCGGAGAAAAAAAAAGTGACACGAGTGTGTTTCTAGCTGCGGCCTGGCTAGCTCTACTCTCGCGACGGACTCTAATTCGAGTTGCGACTAGAATTTTTCAACAACCTTGCGTCGGTCCTTCACATTGTAATATTACGTCGAATGGCGGACGCCGGGTGAGACAAACGCGATTCTTCGGCAGGGTCTAAAGATTTGAAGAAACATGATTTTTTGGCGTAGAAAATAGAAATCGGCGATAGAGAGTTGGGGGGGGGGGGAGGAGGAAAAAATTAAGGATTCGTCGCAACTCGAACGTGTACCCGAATATCGTTGAATATTGAAATTTGTCGAGTGCAGCTGCAGGCGAGTGTAGGTATATCGAGTTGTACAACTCTGTAACGCGATTACGGGCGCGATAACGGGGGACGCGCGCGGGCGCGTCGAGATGTGCCACCGGGTCTGTAGGATCGCGCGCGCGCGCCCTCGCTCGCCTTCGCGGTGACTGTACTTTGGGTTCATCGTTCGCGGTTATGTAATATGTTTGACTATACGGTGCAAGCGCCTCGGACGAACCGGCAGCTACGAGCGCCGCTTTTCGAGTAACGTCGCGATTGCGCCAATAGTTCCTTCTCTCTCTCTCTCCCCCTCTCCCTCCGTCCCTCTCTCATTCTCTTCTTCGCTCACTTTCGCACCTGAGCGATCGTGCGTTCGCGAGTGTCGTAGAAACAAATTGAAATTCCGGAGGTTGCGTACTCTACTAATCTCGCCGGAGATAAACACAATTCGCTGAACAAACATTCGGCAACGTGTTAAAATTCTCGCCCGAAAGAGCGAAGCGGCGACTGGAGCCACCTGTCACGAGCGTTTGGCAAAACAATCGGTCTGCGCGCGCCACCGTGCACCGTATTGTTTGGCCAATCGTCCACGAATCGTGCGCACTCGTCGATTAACGTAAACAAAAAATACACTCTCGATGGAAAAGACAAAAGGCGATATTTCACATTGAAACGAGACGACATTAGCCGTAATGATATTTTAATTGGACAACGAACGAAGCGAGCTCGTGAGATTGAATAAAGAAAGAAAAACATCGCCGTGGAGACTGTAATATGCCGTATGCCCGGTACAAAGACTCGAGACGCAAATGGAGGGAAATTTGCCGATGGTGTTCGACGGGCCAGCAGCGAGAGGTGCCGACAGTACGAGCCGCTCGCAACGAAACGAAACGAGAACGCGCGTTGCGATACCGCCGGAAACGCCCGGTAACGAGCTCCTCGACGACGCTAGAGCACAGGTCAATTCTATACGAGGTATCCCGAATACGCGTCCATCGCCCCCCTCTCGTGTTGATGTTGTGTTTTTTTTTGTTTCTTTTCTCTTCCCTCCTCTCCTCATGCCCAATTTTCGCAAACTTTTCTCGTCGCGTACTCGCCACCACCATCACCACCACCCCCACCCCACAGGCCCGTTGATCTTTCCATCTCGTTTGATCGATCGGGGTACGCAACGAGAGACAAGAGGGCGTGATTTCTTCACGATGCGACAGCTAACGATATCGTTGTTTTCGTATTTTTGCTTTACAGCCCAGATCGAGATAATACCGTGCAAGGTTTGCGGCGACAAGAGCAGCGGGGTCCATTATGGCGTTATAACGTGCGAGGGATGCAAGGGTTTCTTCAGAAGATCCCAATCGGCGGTCGTGAACTATCAATGCCCGAGGAACAAGAATTGCGTGGTCGATCGCGTCAATCGGAACCGGTGTCAGTACTGCCGGCTACAAAA
>OZ023324.1:24806955-24878796 GCA_964007375.1 Ophion obscuratus | reverse complement strand
TCACCTTGTACCGTTGTTGCGAATCTTTAGCTATACGTACGGAGGAAGCGAGTACTCGTCGCCGGGAGCGGCGGGTACGGGTAGCTCGAGCTACTACAATCATCAACCGATGACGAATTACGAGCTGAGCGCCGATTACGTCGACAGCACGACCGCCTACGATCCACGACCAAATCCGACGACGCAGGTCGACACGGTCGCGCCCGACACACCCTCCGTAACCGCCACCGGTGTATTACCGAGCGTCGTCACCACGGGGTAATCCTCTCTGCCTTTTATTAACCGTCAAACGGTAACGATTTCTTCTTTTTATTTGAAGAAAAAGTTTTTAATATATATATATATATATATATATATATATATATATATATATATATATTAGACTGATACAAAAAAAAAAAATTTTTCTGGATTCTCGTGCTATTGTTGGGCACTGATAAAACAAAATTTCTCTAAAAAGATGGGCGCGGTCACTCAATTTTTATAGGTGGCTATCTCGACTTTTTTGTATTTGAATTTTTTTTAAACAAACGTATTGCATTTAAGCATAGTCATGGCTTCGGATTACGGATAAAAATCACATCCAGCAGCTGTTTCGTAACAAAAATAAACTCTAACAATTTGAAAAGGGTGCAATATTCACAATTCAAATCCAGGTAGATCAATAATGGCGTCTATACTACTCTCGTTATTCATGTAGATTTATTTATCCGCATCAACATTTCGCACTTTTTACGAAAATTAAATTATAAGCTTTTATTCATAAATCGTATATTTACATTTTCAAAATGCTACGCTTATATTATCTTCAAACTCATTTACATTTCTTCCCAGCCATTCTCAAGTTCGTTAACATTTTGGGCAGAACGAAAATGTGCAACGTTGAACAGTTTGTCCAAATCTCTCTTAAATTTACGCTCCTTCGATATTTGTGACGGCAAATTCTTTTTAACTCGATTTTTTAAAAGTTGCTTCCAGACTAGATGGAGTTTTATTGATTTCAAGATTGCGTTATTCAATCGACGCGTTGGAATTTCAGCACATTTCCATTGTTCGAAAATTTCTTTCATCGTTTCGTGTGCACTTCGACGTATGGTCAGTTTTTCTCTGTTATGCTTGTAAAAGAACAAACTCAAAACTTTTCCGATTTTTATCCGTAATCCGAAGCCATGACTATGTTTAAATGCAATACGTTCGTTAAAAAAAATTCAAATACAAAAAAGTCTAGATAGCCACCTCTAAAAATTGAGTGACCGCGCCCATCTTTTTAGAGAAATTTTGTTTTATCAGTGCCCAACAATAGCACGAGAATCCAGAAAAATTTTTTTTTTTTGAATCAGTCTAATATATATATATATATATATATATATATATATATATATATATATATATATATAAGTTGCATGCAAAAGCGTTTGACCAAAGATAATTTTATGACGAAGTCACGTTTAAAAGATGCAACATGGAAACACAAACATATCATCGTAAAGTTCTTTTATTATGCTCTTATTATTATTTGATACATTGATTAATCCTCTTTTATTAAGAGCTCTCAATCTTTACATGATTTCGCGACTGATAACGCAAACAAAACGAAAAATATCTTCTTGGAATTTGGCCGAACATTTATGAAGCAGCAAAACGTGTTTTTTTTTCTTATGAACAATTTTTGAGTGACATATTTTGATTGCATAATAAAAGAACTTTACGATGATATATTTGTGTTTCCAATTGGCATCCTTTAAACGTTACTTAATCATACAATTATCTTTGTCCGGCAACTTTTGCATGCAACTGTATATATTAGACTGTTTCAAAATAGATCGATAATTTTTTTTAGCTTGACACAATCTCAAAATATACTTGGACATAAAAAAATAATCCTCGCGAAAGGGGGGGGGGGTGGGCCTTCAAGATTTGCAGTCATTGGACTTTTGTCTTTTTTTATTTCGATAACACGTAAATAACGTATTTGCATGAATACAACATACATTTTTCTTGTTTTAAAATGATGAATATATTCTAAACTTATGTATAAATACTGAATATACTATTTAAAAAACGGTCTTGGTTATCGCAGCAACAATTATCGGTCGATATATACGTCGATAAATGCAAACAAAAATAAAAAATGCAAGAATCCATGTAAAAAGAATTTTTTATCATCGTCAATAAGCTTCAATGAATACATTCGTTGATACGCCGTTACGATCATCATTTTCGGCTACAAAAAACTTGACTTATTGCAATTGGCTTTTTTTTTCTATGGTCTTGAACTATTTGGAACAAATATTGCTTTTGTTCCTCATTTGTAGTTAACAAATTATTATATTCCTCGACAAGGGCTACTCCACGTTCAGCTGAATCATTTGTTACTTTCGTTTGTAAGAAAGCCCTCAAGGACGTTTGAAAGCTTTCAATAGATTCCCATTGTTCGAGAGGCTCATCCAGGAAATCATGGGGCAATTCACATCGTTGAAATAAGCGTCTCGACTTTTGAGTGATGAAATGACTGATGTCAATTTACGGCAGTGTTTGACACTCGCTATCACTCAGGGAAATGCGCTTTTGATTTTTCGATGTACTCTCACGTGTCCTTAAGGCTATTAACATCTTTCGTTTCACATCTGTAGGAACCATCGAATCGAAAAAAGCCAATGCTGCCAGCTCTTCATTTAGATACCATAGATTCCCCTTCATTTTTTTAGAGCTACTGCCGAGACATCAGAATTAATCGTTTGGAACTTGATGAAATTTTGCATCAATTGCAAATCGTGGTTAGGAGCTTTAATCCCATCGAGGGCAGAAAACCATATTTTCACGTAGAAATTAACGATGAAAATGCATAAGTGACGCAAACTTTCGACATCACGAGAGTTCTTCGACTTGAAAAAAAATTGATCTCTGAAAAGAAATATTTTTAAGCAATAAATGGCCGGTAATAAAAATTCCTGATGTATCGGCTTCGAAAAATGCGTTTTCACGAATAAATATTTGTTTTTAAACATCGGATCGTAAGAATAGAATTATGTTTTAAATGAAAATCATTCAAAAAATTCATTTTTACAAGGATTATTGCTGCGATAACCAAGACCGTTTTTGTAATAGTATATTCAGTATTCATACATAAGTTTATAATATATTCCTCATTTTAGAACAAGAAAAATGTATGTACCGTTCATGCAAATTCGTTATTTACGTATTAAGGCAGGATTCTACTTTGAAACCATGAAAAAAACGCTATTTTCGTGAATTTTTTCTGAGAATACTATTAAAGATATCGATATGGGGTTTAAACTGTTCAATAAATACACTCTTTAAGTACATAAAAAAAAAATTTAAAATGTATTTTATTCATTTTTTGTACACGTAAAATATGTTTAAAGCCAACGCCTCGAAAAGCAGGTACCGTTGCCGTGGTCGTGAAATCTTCCCGACGGATGATCTGAAACAAAAAAATCAAATAGTTTCATGTTCAGTATGTCTTCAGGAACCGACCTAACTAGAATATTTTATATACGTGCAAAATTAACAAAATGGCGGCTAAAATACGAAAAAAGTGCGTTTTTTTGGGTCTTTTTTTGCAATAAAAAAATAGTTCTAATCAAAATTTTAAGTTGATTGTAGTTAGGTCGGTTGGTACACACATATAGAATATGTGTTCCAAATTTCATAAGGTTCGGTTCAGTACTTTTTGAGTTATCACGACCGCGGTACTTGAAAATGTCGTTTAGAGAAAAACGCGTTTAAGGGGTAAGGCCACTGTAACGGCCCAAAAAAAAAGGTTTTTTCACTAATTTTTTGCTCCCGAAATTGAAGGTATTTGAAAAAAAACTTTTAATGGTGTTATCGGGCATACATTAAACTTTATTATAAAATTTTTTTACAGTAAGAAAAAAACAAAATGGCGGTTGCACAGCTATCTTCCCGGGACATGTTTTGCTTCCAGGGCTCCGCGGCACGCAGCACCACTGGTGCACTTTTGAATCTAGAACAAAAAAAAAACCATTAATCTAGAGGGCTATAGCTAGAGAATGTCGATCGGATTTTAAAAAGTATCAATTTTTGTGGATTTGGCGTGCGTTTGAAAAAAAAATTGATTTTTGACGAAAAAAAACGGCAAGTTTTTTGTTAATAAAAAATCAATAAATAAAGTTCTTGAAAATTCCGATCGACATTGTCAAGATAATGTAAATGTTCACATCTGGTTAAAATTTCAAGTAAAAAAAATGAAAATTGTTCGAGTTATGCTGCGTGCCATTTTGAAAAACCATGTTTCGAGAAAAACGCGTTTAAAGTTTTGCGAATAGTTTTTTATTGGAAAAAATTAAAAAAAGACGTCGCACAGGACCTTTTTTTTCTTATTCTAGAGGGTTTAAACTATTTTTTAAGCCAATAAAAAGAAATCGATTTTTCAAAAAATTTACAGTGGCCTTACCCCTTAAAGTTTTGGTGAGTCCGGGCCGCGCGCCGGGCGGGTCACAATAGCGCGCTCAGGTAGGTGCGTTCGAAAGGCGAAAAAGGATAGTTAGACTGCTTGGAACTTTATAAAATTTTGACCGAACATTCTTGAACATATTTACTTTCGAAAAATGTAAAAAAAAAAATTTTTTTTTTCAACGTTTCAAAGTAGAATCCTGCCTTAACGAAATAAAAAAGACAAAAGTCCGATGAGGCACCTCTAAATCCTGAATGACCGGCCCCCCCTTTCGCGAGGATTATTTTTTTATGTCCAAGTATAGTTTGAGATTGTGTCAAGCTAAAAAAAATTATCGATTTACTTTTAAACAGTCTAATATATATGAGGCATCCCACGTCACTTCAGCCAATAAAAAAAATCCACAAATAATTTTGAAACATCGAGTTACTTTATTGAACAATATTCACCGAGTGTCGACATGTTTTTTTTTTAATTCTGACGTTTTTTCTCGTTGATTACCATTTTTTAATGATTTTTCCATTAAAATGGCTGTATCTTTGGTAGGATTTGACGTATTTACATTCGTAAAAAATGAAAATCCGCGTCTTTTTCTAGCCTTCGGGAAAAAAATTGATTTAGATTTTATCGAGCAAGTCGAACGTCCGTTTCAGGGCAAAATATTGAAAAATATTTTTTTTCTCGCGGAAAAACACTCGTTATTTTATTTTTTTAAATTTCCCCGAATTGTGAATACGAAAAACGGATTTTTGGTATTTTTTATATTATGGGATCTCTAAACACCGTGAAGTAACAGCTATTTTTATTTTTTTTAAATTAATATTCTATTGAAGAGTGTGGAGCACTCGCTGTATGTTTACCAGATTTTTCAAATACATATGACGTATATGTCATATGTATTGGAACCTTGAAGTGCTCCAAACTCTTCAATCGAATATTAATTTAAAAAAAAATAGCTGTTACTTCACGCCGTTTAGGAATCCCATAATATAAAAAATACCAAAAATCCGTTTTTCGTATTCACAATTCGGGGAAATTTAAAAAAATAAAATAAAGAATGTTTTTCCTTGAGAAAAAAAATATTTTTGCATATCTTGCCCTGAAACGGACGTTCGCCTTGCTCAATAAAATCTGAATTAATTTTTTTCTGGAAGGCCATAAAAAGACGCACATTTTCGTTTTTTACAAATGCAAATACGTCAAATTCTACCAAAGATACAGCCATTTGAATGAAAAAATGGTAATTAACGCGAAAAAAGGGTGAGAATTTTTTTAAAAATTTCTACACCCGGTGAATGTTTTTCGATAAAGTAACACGATTTTTCAAAATTATTTGTGGATTTTTTTTTTCACTGGCTGAAGTGACGTGGAATGCCTCATGACAATTCGCCGCGAGATTAAACGCGCGAAGCTTATTTTTCCCCCCGGCATGCCGCTCAATCACACGTTCTTTCCGATCTATCCATTAGTTTTTTATATTTCTTTTTTTTTTTTTTATTTCCTTCTCAACGTTGAAAGAGCGGCACGACCGATGCGAAATAAAAAAAATATATTTGTCGCTTCCGCGAGGTGCGCGTTTCGTGTAATTACATGGAAAAAAAAAACAAATTGTATGCCCTACCGACGAAATTAGGAAAAGCGCTGTCCGCCTCGACGACCGGAAGCGGAACGGGCGGAGCGAGTAGCGCGAGTGGCGGAGGGGGTAATAGCGGGGGTATTGGCGGTGGTGGGGGTGGTGGCGGCGGTGGTGGGGGTGGTGGCGGCGGTGGTTGTGGTGGTGGTGGTGGTGGGAATAACGGAAATGGTAGCGGTGCGAGCGTCGGTACCGGAAGTAGCTCAAGTACAAGCGTCATTCCGGGCGGGGGTGGCTCGTTGAGCGGCGGTGGAATTGTCGCGGTTAAACAAGAGACGACGGTCGAGCTCGCGAGCCTCGGTCACGCTTCCTACACGATCGTCGACTCTACGACCTTTCTCAGTGGGCAACAACAGAGGCTCGAGAATACAACCGAGGACGACAAAGTCCCTAGTCTGCCCAGTATGTCCCATGCGAGATGTGAGATTATACGTTTGTGTCTTCCCCCTTTTCCCCCCCACCGTAACCCTTTTTTTGTGCACGTGCATGCTACATCTTTCTCTATGTACCGTTCCGCGACTTCCATCTTCCTCCCTGCCCCGCTCTTGCTCCCGCCACTTTCGTCTTTCGATAAAAAAAAAATTTGAATACAGAAAAATACACGGCTGTGCTGATGCGCTCTTGTTTCTTCGTTGTTGTTTGTTTATGTTTTGAATCGTTGGCGTGCGCGCTGCTTCTTGCTGTAACATTGCAATGTAGTACAGTCGTGCTGCATATGGGGCCGTCCATATATTACGTCATCGATTTTTGCTGATTTTCGACCCCCCCCCCCTACAATCATCCTATCGTCATTTCCTAATGACCCCCCCCTCTCGCAAAACTGACGTCATTACGAGTTTGGCAAAATTAAAACATTTGCGGATTTGAGAAAAATTGGGTAACATTAAAACATTTTTTTATAGAATCATCTTTTATTATTTTGTACTTTGGCAATGTTTATTAATATAATAATATTATTCTTCCCTATTCTTTAGTTTTCTTTGGATAGCTCCCACATTTTGTTATAGAATCATCTTTTATTATTTTGTACTTTGGCAATTTTCATTAATATAATAATATTATTCTTCCCTATTCTTTAGTTTTCTTTGGATAGCTCCCACGGAGCTTTCACTTATTCTTGCAAATCCTGGATCACGGGTAATATCTCCGTATCCTCCCCATATTCATTTTGGCTCGATCGAACTATTTTCATAGGTACGCTGTTATTTGAAGTTCTCGAATATAATGTAGACAAAGCTTATGTAATAAATAAAAAAATAATGAGTTCAATAATTAATACCATTAGGTACTTGCAAAATATTTTTCATCACTCATGCGGGGAAACCACTCTAGTTGTACAATATATTATTGTACATTTTGAAGTAACTGGTATCACAAGAATGACGTCAATTTCGAAACGCCCCCCCCCCCCCCCTCATCCATCATTTACCGTCATCCGCAGACGAACCTCCCCCTCCAAATTTAGAATGACGTAATATATGGACATTCCACGTCATTTCAGCCAGTAAAAAAACAACCGCAAATAATTTCGAAAAATCGAGTTACTTTATTGAAAAATATTCACCTAGTGGCGAAATTTTTTAAAAATTTCTGACGTTTTTTCTCGTTGATTGCCATTTTTTAACATTTTTCCATTCAAATGGCTGTATCTTTGGCAGGATTCGAAGTATTTACATTCGTAAAAAACGAAAATGTGCGTCTTTTTCTAGCCACTCGGAAAAAAATTTATTTACATTTTATTGGGCAAGACGAACGTCCGTTTCGGGGCGAAATGTGCAAAAGTATTTTTTTTCTCAAGGAAAAACACTCGTTGTTTTATTTATAAGAATTTCCCCGAATTGTGAATACGAAAAACGGATTTTTGGTATTTTTTGTATTATGGGATTCCTGAACACCGTGAAGTAACAGCGATTTTTATTTTTCTTATTTTTTTTTTTTTTGTTAATATTCGATTTATTAATATTGTATATTATGGTATCCCATAATATAAAAAATGTCAAAAATCCGTTTTTCGTATTCACAATACGGGGAAATTTAAAAAATAAAATAACGAGTGTCTTTGTTTGAGAAAAAAAAAATATTTTTGCATATGTTGCCCTGGAACGGACGTATGACTTGCTCAATAAAATCTAAATTAAGGAGTAAGGCCACTGTAACGGCCCAAAAAAAAGTTTTTTTCACTAATTTTTTGCTCCCGAAATTGAAGGTATTTGAAAAAAAACTTTTAATGGTGTTATCGGGCATACATTAAACTTTATTATAAAATTTCTTTACAGTAAAAAAAAACAAAATGGCGGTTCCACAGCTATCTTCCCGGGACATGTTTTGCTTCCAGGGCTCCGCGGCACGCAGCACCACTGGTGCACTTTTGAATCTAGAACAAAAAAAAAACCATTAATCTAGAGGGCTATAGCTAGAGAATGTCGTTCGGATTTTAAAAAGTATCAATTTTTGTGGATTTGGCGTGCGTTTGAAAAAAAAAATTGATTTTTGACGAAAAAAACGGCAAGTTTTTTGTTAATAAAAAATCAATAAATAAAGTTCTTGAAAATTCCGATCGACATTCTCAAGATAATGTAAATGTTCACATCTGGTTAAAATTTCAAGTAAAAAAAAATGAAAATTGTTCGAGTTATGCTGCGTGCCATTTTGAAAAACCATGTTTCGAGAAAAACGCGTTTAAAGTTTTGCGAATAGTTTTTTATTGGAAAAAATTTAAAAAAGAAGAAGCACAGGACCTTTTTTTTTCTTATTCTAGAGGGTTTAAACTATTTTTTAAGCCAATAAAAAAAAATCGATTTTTCAAAAAATTTACAGTGGCCTTACCCCTTAAAAAATTAGCCTTCTATTTTTTTGCGATTACGGGGTTTTTCAGCGACAGCACGACTGTACTGATGGGCCATTCGCGATTGTTTTTTTTTTCCCGCGATGATAAAAAATATTCCACCCTGTTTGCGGTGTGCCGAGATAAAGATGGACGAAAAAAAAAATCAAATACTCTTGCACGATATTTTGAAGGAAAACAAAAAAAAAACTTAATAAAAACAACGTTTTCTCTTCCGGCTGTCGTCGCGGTGTAGCTTAGAACCGATTAGCTCGCGCGCGCGTGTGTGTGTGCGTGTGTGTGTATCTTTGAAAAGTCGTTTCTAAACGGGGCGGGGAAGAGAAGGAACAAGAGGAATGGTATACATTTGTTTTGTTTCTCGTTTCGTTTTGCCAGACCCGGCGGAACTCAACGAACTCTTGTCAAAGACGATAGAGGACGCTCACTTGAGGACCTGCCTGCTGAAGACGGACGAGATACAAGAGTCCTTTCGCAGGCCTCACGATCTCACCAAATTGATCTACTACAAGAACATGGCCCACGAACAGCTGTGGCTCGAGTGCGCCCAAAAGTTGACGACCGTCATACAGCAGATAATAGAATTTGCGAAAATGGTACCGGGCTTTCTGAAGCTCACGCAGGACGATCAGATAGTTCTTCTCAAGGCCGGTGAGTACATGGGCCGCCTACACTGAGAAAAAAAATCATCGATCCAATGTCATTGGTGGCGTTGAATGAAATTTCGTTGATTCAATTGTAAAATTGTCGGTGTCAATAATCGGATTTTTTAGTCCAAAGAAAACGCTAATCACTTTAATAACATGATAAAATTGAAAGTTTTTTTTTCATTCGAAAGATATATGTTAGCCGAGAACAATATATTATTGAAACTATCTAAAAAATTATCGCGAACAAATTATACAGTTTTGGATGCATTTTCTGCGACGAACGAAAAAAAGCGTTTCAATTCGTAACATGAATATTGTTGATTCGAGTGCACAAGAAAAATTGAATTTCGCTCGTTTGATTCAGATAAAATTTCTATTGACTATGTTATTTTATTTATTTCACTATATTCGATATTGATTATTCGTTAAAATGTTAATATTTTATTTCGATTGAAAAATATTAAGCAAATGTCTGAATTGGTTAACAAAATTATACGCAAAATAAAATTTGTTTCTTGCGCATTTGGTTGAAAAAATTCAACCAAATCATGGCCGAGCGCCACCGAGATTATAAGTGTGAGGAAACTCGTAGTTCTCGGAGTAACCGCTAGAGGCCGCACGCGCGCTCGTTTCTCGTAAGCGTAGAGCGAACCGAAAATCTACTTAAGGGGTAAGGCCACTGTAACGGCCCAAAAAAAAAGGTTTTTTCACTAATTTTTTGCTCCCGAAATTGAAGGTATTTGAAAAAAAACTTTTAATGGTGTTATCGGGCATACATTAAACTTTATTATAAAATTTTTTCACAGTAAAAAAAAAACAAAATGGCGGTTCCACAGCTATCTTCCCGGGACATGTTTTGCTTCCAGGGCTCCGCGGCACGCAGCACCACTGGTGCACTTTTGAATCTAGAACAAAAAAAAAAAACCATTAATCTAGAGGGCTATAGCTAGAGAATGTCGATCGGATTTTAAAAAGTATCAATTTTTGTGGATTTGGCGTGCGTTTGAAAAAAAAAAATTGATTTTTGACGAAAAAAACGGCAAGTTTTTTGTTAATAAAAAATCAATAAATAAAGTTCTTGAAAATTCCGATCGACATTCTCAAGATAATGTAAATGTTCACATCTGGTTAAAATTTCAAGTAAAAAAAATGAAAATTGTTCGAGTTATGCTGCGTGCCATTTTGAAAAACCATGTTTCGAGAAAAACGCGTTTAAAGTTTTGCGAATAGTTTTTTATTGGAAAAAATTAAAAAAAGAAGTTAAAAGGATTTAAACTATTTTTAAACTAGAGGGTTTAAACTATTTTTTAAGCCAATAAAAAAAAATCGATTTTTCAAAAAATTTACAGTGGCCTTACTCCTTAAACGCCGGGGAAACTCTAAAGAGTATCGCTTCTTGGCCTGTGGCTAATAGTCCAGTCGAGATAGGTCTACAATTCGATTAACCTGGAATTAATTCCGGGCTTCGATTTTCTTTTTTTATACTTAGGGGGGGGGGTTGTTGGTAGTGTAAATCTCGATTTTCGGGAAAATCCCCCTGGTGCGTTTGCCGCCATCTTGATTTGAAGAGGGATTTTTTGTTTTTCGAATAACTCGCTAAATTTCAACCTTAGAGTGAAAATGATCATATGAAAAGTTGTAGGAAATGTAATTCCCCACAAGTTTGGTGATTATAGTTTTTACCCTCGGATCGTTATTTATAGAGTTACACTGCAAATAGGGGTAAAAAGTTCACCCCTAAATTAAGTATAAGTCCGAAAATATTGATTCTAGGGTAAAAATTGTACTGACCAAAGTTGAAGAAAATAAAATTTCCTACCCTATTACTCCTTAACATTTTTACGATAAACTTGATAATAAACGAAATAACTGAACATAAAAAAAACGTTCACCCCTAAATTAAGTATAAGTCCGAAAATATTGATCCGAGGGTAAAAATGCTAATAACCAAAGTTGGAGGAAATAAAATTTCCTATGTGATTATTTATTACCATTTTTACAATAAACTTGATAAGAAACGAGATAAGTTTAAAAAAACGTTTTTTTACCCCTTTTAGCAGTCTAACTCTATAAATATCGATCCTAGGGTAAAAATTATAATCACCAAACTTGTGGAGAATTACATTTCCCACAACTTTGAATACAATCATTTTCACTCCAAGGTTGAAAATAAGCGAGTTATTCGAAAAACAAAAAAAACCCTCTTCAAATCAAGATGGCGGCAAACGCACCAGGGGGATTTTCCCGAAAATTGAGATTTACACTAACAACCACCCCCCCCCCCCCCCAAGTATAAAAAAAGAAAATCGAAGCCCGGAATTAATTCCAGGTGAAATCCTATTTCGACTGGACTATAAGATCAAAGTGTAGTATCTGTTCTTATCAGTTGAATATCTGATATTCTCTCCACTATTATCGTGGATGATCATTCTAATGCTCGCTTTTTATTTTATATTTAAAACAAATTGAAAAACTTACGTCTCATGTCATATTCGTTTCGATGTAGTAAAGAAATAATTCATTCTATTGATTATATTTTTGTACGAAATAAAAAATGTTGTAGCAACCGCTTAATTATTTCATCCATACATCTACGAATTGTATATAGAATGATTTCAATAAAATATAATTTTATTCGAAGGATAACGTAGATATTCAGAGAGCAGAAGAGATTTTCAAATAAAAATAATGTGTTATTTGAATCAATCACATTTTCCAATATTTTGTTTGTTTGTAAACTGTAACAATCTCACATATCGGTGGCACTCCGCAATCAGACATTTATTTGAATCGACCAATATATTTTTTTCGATTCAATTGGTTTTTTTTTCTCAGTTTAAGGCGTGAGATGCAGTCGAGGCGTGAAAAACGAGCATTTTGAATAATTTTTTTTATAGTAATTGAGTTTGTTTTGCAAAAGTGGTTACACACACTTTTTATGTTATATTTTAACTTAACTAGTACAAATTTTGAAAGAAAAATATTCATTATTTATAAAAAATATCGCTATCTTTGTCGGACCCCCTTCGGCATGTAGTGCTTTACGGTGACCATCATAAAATTTTACTGGATCGTCTGAAATAAAAAAACCAAAAAAAAATCATTAGTTTAATAATAATTAAAATAAAATACATTTAATAAAAATGCGATTTTTTTCATCTTTATGGATAGAGTAAATTTATTGAAACCTTTTGTACATTGTTAAGTGTCTTTTCAAGAACATTCCGTGAAATTGGTACGCGAAAATATCCACAAACGATTACAGCCTTCACGTTCATCCTGCAACAAAAACCCAAAAAGCATTTTACTTTAGACACATATAGCTATCGTTCGATGAAGGGGGAAAAAAAAATTGACGATTTGGTGACGTTTTGAACTTGAAGTATCGATTTTTCGAAAAAAATTGATCGATTTTTTGTTATAAATAAAAAAAACTATTAAACGTATTGCTTTTTTGCTTCATCAAACGATAAAAGGATGTCAGCTGAGCATTCTGTCCAAATTTGAAGGCAATCGGTTGAATAGTTTTTGAGAAATCGTGCACACCATCAAAAAAGGACCATCGCGCGTCGAGGGGGGTGGGAGGCGGATTTTTTGATGAAATTGTTTAAAATTTTTTTGTATGTAGTAAACAGATCAATAAAACTATATGCCAAGTTTCACAAGTTTTCCGTTGTATACTTTCTTCACAAAAAAATTCCCAAAAAGCGGTAAATTTTCCGAAAAAAAAAAGACAATCCCCCCTTAAGCTCGATGGACAAAGCTAAACTTTTTTATGTACTTTGATCCGCTGAATCCGAATATCACAATTTTTTTTTTGCCGATAAGTCGAGCGTTCAATTGTTCATAGCCAATCGTGAAAAGAATTTTTCAAAAAAAAATTAAAGTTTTTCGTGATGAGTTTCCCTTTTTTTTTGTCAACATTTTGGGTAATTTTGAAAACCAAGTCGATTTTTTGCGAAAATTCTCACTGCATCTGACTCCTTGCGAAATGACATTTCGATACCGCAGGTTCGTTCGAGTTGGCCGTATTGAGGATGAGCAGGTACCTCGATCTCCAGCAGAACTGCGTTCTCTACGGGGACACGATGCTGCCGCAGGACGCCTTTTACACGACCGACACGGCCGAGATGAAGCTCGTCTCGTGTGTTTTCGAACTCGCGAGAAACGTTGCCGAGCTCAAGCTCACCGAGACCGAGCTTTCCCTCTACAGCGCGGCGGTTCTCCTCAGTCCAGGTTCGTCGCGGCGTTCGCTTTTTTCAAGCCCTTACCCCCACTTGCAACGCAAAAAAAGGCCTTTTTCATGAATTTTTTAAAAGAAAACTACAAAACTTTTTTAATCGATCAATATACCATCTTAAAGAACACATCTTGAAGAACTTTCAGCCATTTTTTTATTGAAAAATATTACACTGTTTAGTGGCAAATGGCCGTCAATGAAATAATGTTTTTGTATACACGGTTTGCGGTGACCAACATTGCGGCGAAGTGGATCAGCTGAAAAAAAAAATGCGGATGGATTTAGTCAAATATAAGTATAAACTAGTCTTTAATCGAAGGATTTTAAAAAATATTCATTTTTCACAAAATGGCGGACAGTCAAAGTTAACGGCGGGGTAAAGTTAATTGGGCGAAAAAAAGGCATGTTTTTAAGATTTTTTTTTTTGGCGTAACGAATAGTGTTCGTTTATTGAAAAATTTACATATAATAAAGTAACATTTGAACAACATTCTCCTAAATTTGCATTGCAAAATATTCAAAATTGAGCGAGTGAAAATTAAATCCCGGAGACGCCTCGAAAAAAAGTTGGTTTGCGGTGTGCACCATAACTCGCAACAGAATCATTTGAAACAAAAAAAAAATCAAAATGCATTTGTTAAAGGAGATGTTTCTCGAGGTAATGACGGGAGGATTTTTTTTTTTTTTTTCGATTTTTCGATTTTTCGTAGCACTTGGGAGCCAAAAACCCGATTTTCGCTAAAAAAATCGGCTAATTTGTTGTTGAAAAATTAGTAATTATTAAAAAAAAAAAAAAAAAAAGCTCTCGACAATACCTGGTGAATTATGTGAAGAAGTACTGTGCAAAATTTCAAAGCGATTGGTCCAGTAGATTTTGAGTTATCGTGCACACGGACTTCAAATATGACAAGTCTCAGAAAAACGGTTTGAAAAACGCAGAAGAGAAGAGAACGGCATGGAGCAATAGACGCTCAAATACTCATAACTTCGTCAATTTTACTCCGATCGACTTGAAATTTTCACACAATATTCTTGATATATTATGCATTCATTTACAAAAATTTAAAAAAAAAATTTAAAAAAATTTGATACTTTACCCCGCCCTTAATTGTTCGATTTTAACGAAAAAAAACGGCCGTTTTTTGGCTATAAAATGGCCATTTTTTTTTTCGAAAAAAAAAATCGAACGATTAAAGACTACATTTTTATGTATTAAGGAGTAAGGCCACTGTAACGGCCCAAAAAAAGGTTTTTTCACTAATTTTTTGCTCCCGAAATTGAAGGTATTTGAAAAAAAACTTTTAATGGTGTTATCGGGCATACATTAAACTTTATTATAAAATTGTTTTACAGTAAAAAAAAAAACAAAATGGCGGTTCCACAGCTATCTTCCCGGGACATGTTTTGCTTCCAGGGCTCCGCGGCACGCAGCACCACTGGTGCACTTTTGAATCTAGAACAAAAAAAAAAAACCATTAATCTAGAGGGCTATAGCTAGAGAATGTCGATCGGATTTTAAAAAGTATCAATTTTTGTGGATTTGGCGTGCGTTTGAAAAAAAAAAATTGATTTTTGACGAAAAAAACGGCAAGTTTTTTGTTAATAAAAAATCAATAAATAAAGTTCTTGAAAATTCCGATCGACATTCTCAAGATAATGTAAATGTTCACGTCTGGTTGAAATTTCAAGTAAAAAAAATGAAAATTGTTCGAGTTATGCTGCGTGCCATTTTGAAAAACCATGTTTCGAGAAAAACGCGTTTAAAGTTTTGCGAATTGTTTGGGTTTGTTTGGGTCGCACAGGACCTTTTTTTTCTTATTCTAGAGGGTTTAAACTATTTTTTAAGCCAATAAAAAAAATCGATTTTTCAAAAAATTTACAGTGGCCTTACCCCTTAAGGCAGGATTCTACTTTGAAACCATGAAAAAAAACGCTATTTTCGTGAATTTTTTCTGAGAATACTATTAAAGATATCGATATGGGGTTTAAACTGTTCAATAAATATACTCTTTAAGTACATAAAAAAAAAATTTTAACGTATTTTATTCATTTTTTGTACACGTAAAATATGTTTAAAGCCAACGCCTCGAAAAGCAGGTACCGTTGCCGTGGTCGTGAAATCTTCCCGACGGATGGTCTGAAACAAAAAAATCAAATAGTTTCATGTTCAGTGTGTCTTCAGGAACCGACCTAACTAGAATATTTTATATACGTGCAAAATTAACAAAATGGCGGCTAAAATACGAAAAAAAATGCGTTTTTTTTGGGTCTTTTTTTGCAATAAAAAAATAGTTCTAATCAAAATTTGAAGTTGATTGTAGTTAGGTCGGTTGGTACACACATATAGAATATGTGTTCCAAATTTCATAAGGATCGGTTCAGTACTTTTTGAGTTATCACGACCACGGTACTTGAAAATGTCGTTTCGAGAAAAACGCGTTTAAAGTTTTGGTGAGTCCGGGCCGCGCGCCGGGCGGGTCACAATAGCGCGCTCAGGTAGGTGCGTTCGAAAGGCGAAAAAGGATAGTTAGACTGCTTGGAACTTTATAAAATTTTGACCGAACATTCTTGAACATAGTTACTTTCGAAAAATGTAAAGAAAAAAATTTTTTTTTTTCAAAGTTTCAAAGTAGAATCCTGCCTTAAGGAGTAAGGCCACTGTAACGGCCCAAAAAAAAAGGTTTTTTCACTAATTTTTTGCTCCCGAAATTGAAGGTATTTGAAAAAAAACTTTTAATGGTGTTATCGGGCATACATTAAACTTTATTATAAAATTTTTTTACAGTAAAAAAAAAACAAAATGGCGGTTCCACAGCTATCTTCCCAGGACATGTTTTGCTTCCAGGGCTCCGCGGCACGCAGCACCACTGGTGCACTTTTGAATCTAGAACAACAAAAAAAACCATTAATCTAGAGGGCTATAGCTAGAGAATGTCGATCGGATTGTAAAAAGTATCAATTTTCGTCGATTTGGCGTGCGTTTGAAAAAAAAAATTGATTTTTGACGAAAAAAACGGCAAGTTTTTTGTTAATAAAAAATCAATAAATAAAGTTCTTGAAAATTCCGATCGACATTCTCAAGATAATGTAAATGTTCACATCTGGTTAAAATTTCAAGTAAAAAAAAATGAAAATTGTTCGAGTTATGCTGCGTGCCATTTTGAAAAACCATGTTTCGAGAAAAACGCGTTTAAAGTTTTGCGAATAGTTTTTTATTGGAAAAAATTTAAAAAAAGAAGTTTCGGAGAAACTTAAACTATTTTTTATTTTAAACTTAAACTATTTTTTAAGCCAATAAAAAAAATCGATTTTTCAAAAAATTTACAGTGGCCTTACCCCTTAAGGGATCGTCTCGGTGTGACCCTCCGAAAAATCACTGATTTTCGCGATTTTTTTTTAAATGTTCACATAAACTAATCGGTCCGGTTTTTTAAAAATCAAATACATTCATGACGAATACAAAATGATTTTTTAAATGTTTATTTATTGGATGTACAATAGTTAAATAAATTGTTGAAATGACACGTAATAAAAAAAGGTCCTGTACGGTTTCCACGATTGCGGCCGCAATTTTGATCTGAAACAAAAATTTCAAAAAGATTATTAATCTGTAGGAAAGTCGCTATCGCGTTATGGAAGGGTTTTTTCTTTTAATTTGACAAAATGGCGGCGGTTTGAACAAAAAGTATCGAATTGGCCCTTTTTCTCGACAGTTTTTCGTAAAAAAAAAATAGGAAGATTTCCAAAAAACAAACAAGCTTCCATAGCGCTATGAAGAATGACGTTAAAAATGTTCTCTTCAAAGGGGAACTAGATATCTTCAAAACTCTTCCTTTGAGAGTGGAAACCGTTTTGAAAAACACTATTCTGAGAAAAACGCGTTTAAAGATTGGCGAGGCAGATGTCTCGCTCCGTTCCCTTTCTACAAGAAACGTTTTAGCGACCGTAATAAATTGAATTTCGATTTAAAAATTTGAGAGAATGTTTATTACAGTGTATACTATCCGATAATGCAACAACAAAAAATCGATTTTTCGAAAATTTCACACTGGGACGATCCCTTAAATAAGCCTGCAAAATTTCAAGAAGATCGGTTCATTAGTGTTCGAGTAATCTTGCTCACCGACTTCAAAATTGCCATTTTGAGAAAAACGCGTTTTGAGTTTCAATTAGCCGGTCGTTTACACAACGGATTCTTCTCTTTCACCGCTCATATCTCCGTTAATTTTGTTCGGATCGACTTGAAATTTTCAGGACATATTCTCAGATACTTATACTTCGCAAAAATGCAATAAAAAAAATCGATTTTTTCAAAATCGCAAGTGGGCGTAACCCCTTAATCTTCTCACTTTATCCTTCCTTCTCCACCCATCCAAGCCCAGCGAAAAATCCAAAAGTTACACACTGCAATGACGGAGATTAAAATCCGCTGTAGATCGACCGGGATTGAAGGGACTGGCGGACATAACGAGGCTCTCACAGGCGGTCGTAAAAGCACTGAGGTGGGAACTCGATCGCAATCACGTGGCACCGATCAAGGGTGACGTCACCGTGTGTGACGCGATGCTCGCGAAGATACCCCAACTGAGGGAAATATCGCAGCTTCACATGGACGCACTCGCCAAGTTCAAGAGATCACAGCCGCATCTCGAATTTCCGGCCCTTCACAAAGAGCTCTTCAGCGTCGACAGCTGAACTATCGACGGGACGCAGGGCGACCCGACGCTGGCGGACGACGCGAAACGCGAGTGATCACGGGGCCTTGCTCTCTCAAGGTAATTTTTTTTTTTGAAATCTCAAGTCTTTCCATCAACCCCTCCATCGTCCCAATCCGCAAAGGGGCCGTCCATAAATTACGTCATTTTAAAATAGGGGGGGGGGGTTCGTCTGCGGATGACGGTAAATGATGGATGAGGGGTGGGGGGGCGTTTCGAAATTGACGTCATTCTTGTGATACCAGTTACTTCAAAATGTACAATAGTATTGGGTTGGTAAGAAAGTCTTGCGACACACAACATGAGTAAAATATAAAAACATTTTATTTTAACAGTAAACAATTATTCAGTAATGTATGCTCCCTCTGTATCTACAACTCGTGCCCAACGCTCTGGTAGACTTTGCACGCCTGCACTCCAGAATTCTTAGGGTCGTGAATTGAAAAAGTCGACCAGTGTATTTTTGAGATCCGCGACATCATCAAATTTTTTATCCTGTAAATAATTTTTTAAAGCTCGAAACAGATGGTAGTCGGTAGGTGCTAGGTCTGGTGAATACGGTGGATGCGGTAGAACTTCCCATCCCAGCTGCGAAATAGATTGTTGTGTCATCTTAGCTACGTGGGGTCGAGCATTGTCGTGGAGAAGCCGAACTTGAAGACGTTTACGCCTTTTTTGTTTGATAATTTCAGCCAGCTTTTGCAGTTGTGCAGAGTAAGTATTTGCATTTATCGTGGTGTTGGATGGGAGCAGTTCGTAATATAGCATGCCCTCAGAATCCCACCAACAACAGAGTAAAACTCTCTTCACTTCACGGGGCAGCTTAGGGGTCGGATCTGGTTTTTCTCCTTTCGGTAGCCATTGTCGCTTACGTGTGTAGTTAACATAAAGCACCCAGCTTTCATCTCCAGTGACTATTTCTTGAAGAAAATCCTTTCTGTGTGGACGTTGCAGGAGTGAAAGACAGATGGACATGCGTGTCGCTTTGTTTGATTCGCTGAGATCGTGTGGTATCCAAGAAGAAACAACTTTTCTGTATCCGAGATTTTGTAAATGTTGGAGAATCGTGGGATGGCTACAGCCGAGTTTGCAAGCTAATTCCCGTGACGACGTATTAGGCTTTGCCTTTGTAAGTGCTCGTAGTTCTTCATCGTCAACAGTTGATTTCCTGCCGGACCTGGGTTTGTCTTCAAAAGATGTATCGCCAGAACGGAAACGCTGGTACCAACGGGATATCGTTGAATGATGAACTACGTTGGCCTTGAACACACTACACATATTAGCGGCTGCGGTTCTTGCAGCAGCGCCCTTGTAAAAATTCGTAATATGCAATCGATCGAAGTGCACTATGATCCATCTTCGCTCGTACTGTCTGCGCGGAACAACTGACTCGCTTATATACCCTACGGCATGGAAGGTTCTAGACTAGTCTTGAATATACTACTCTCGAATGTTGTAGAACTTCGTTAGAAGAAAACATATTTTAATTGAAAGGAAAGTGTCGTAAGACTTTCTTACCAACCCAATATATTGTACAACTAGAGTGGTTTCCCCGCATGAGTGATGAAAAATATTTTGCAAGTACCTAATGGTATTAATAATTGAACTCATTATTTATTTATTTATCACATAAGGTTTGTCTACATTATATTCGAGAACTTCAAATAACAGCGTACCTATGAAAATAGTTCGATCGAGCCAAAATGAATATGGGGAGGATACGGAGATATTACCCGTGATCCAGGATTTGCAAGAATGGGTGAAAACTCCGTGGGAGCTATCCAAAGAAAACTAAAGAATAGAGAAGAATAATATTATTATATTAATGAAAATTGCCAAAGTACAAAATAACAAAAGATGATTCTATAACAAAATGTGGGAGCTATCCAAAGAAAACTAAAGAATAGGGAAGAATAATATTGTTATATTAATAAACATTGCCAAAGTACAAAATAATAAAAGATGATTCTATAACAAAATGTTTTAATGTTACCCAATTTTTCTCAAATCCGCAAATGTTTTAATTTTGCCAAACTGGTAATGACGTCAGTTTTGCGAGAGGGGGGGGGGTCATTAGGAAATGACGATAGGATGATTGTAGGGGGGGGGGGGGTCGAAAATCAGCAAAAATCGATGACGTAATATATGGACGGCCCCAAAACACCCATGGATCGTACTTTATCGCGCAAATCCTCTGCTTTCTGTTTCAGATTATTTCCTTCGTATTGAACATATTGGGCCTTAAATAAACATAACATTGTTACATACAGCGGAGCTCGGCGTTGTTCGATTTATACATACGAATACGAATTTATTCACGTCGTGATTCTCGCGGTAATGTAAATACGAATTTATTCATACTTCGCTTGTTTGCAGTCACACGCCCGGCATATGAATTGTAGTCACGAATATTCCGAACGTACAAATGAATTCGTAGAGAGAATTGTGAATATTCACAAAAATGGGAATATTTACGAAAAAAAGTGAAAATAAAAATAAAAAAATTCACGTCATCGGTGAATGCAAATGTACTTACAATTTTTTGTAAATGAAATGCAAAAAAAATCGGAAAATAAGTTGTGCATTTTTTCGTATTTGAGACAAATTAAAATCAAATTCACAAAATAAGTTGTGCAATTTTCTCGTATTTGAGACAAATTAAAATCCAATTCACGAAATAAGTTGTGCATTTTTTTCGTATTTGAGACAAATTAAAATCCAAATCGCAAAATAAGTTGTGCATTTTTTTCGTATTTAAGGGGGGATTGTCTTTTTTTTCGCAAAATTTACCTCTTTTTGGGAATTTTTTTGTGAAGAAAGTATACAACGGAAAACTTGTGAAACTTGGCATATAGTTTTATTGATCTGTTTACTACATACAAAAAATTTTTTAAACAATTTCATCAAAAAATCCGCCTCCCACCCCCCTCGACGCGCCATGGTCCTTTTTTGATGGTGTGCACGATTACAGCCTTCACGTTCATCCTGCAACAAAAACCCAAAAAGCATTTTACTTTAGACACATATAGCTATCGTTCGATGAAGGGAAAACAAAAATTGACGATTTGGTGACGTTTTGAACTTGAAGTATCGATTTTTCGAAAAAAATTGATCGATTTTTTGTTATAAATACAAAAACTATTAAACGTATTGCTTTTTTGCTTCATCAAACGATAAAAGGATGTCAGCTGAGCATTCTGTCCAAATTTGAAGGCAATCGGTTGAATAGTTTTTGAGAAATCGTGCACACCATCAAAAAAGGACCATCGCGCGTCGAGGGGGGTGGGAGGCGGATTTTTTGATGAAATTGTTTAAAATTTTTTTTGTATGTAGTAAACAGATCAATAAAACTATATGCCAAGTTTCACAAGTTTTCCGTTGTATACTTTCTTCACAAAAAAATTCCCAAAAAGCGGTAAATTTTGCGAAAAAAAAAGACAATCCCCCCTTAAGACATTAAAATTAAATTCACGAAATAAGTTGTGAATTTTTTCGTATTTAAGACAAATTAAAATCAAATTCACAATGATCAGGATAAAATTTACACGAAAAGTGACTTCTTACGTATTTTGAGAGAAAACATTGCGTCGAGGCAAAGAAATTTTTGCAAATAAGTTGTGAGTTTCGAATATTACATTGTAAATATGAAAAAAAATTGACAAAATGGCTTAGAACAAAAGGCTTAGAACTAAATGAGAAACCGCGTCACCTCGACTCTTTCGTATTTACATTGTAATATTCGACTGATGATTCATTACAATGTAATATTTCGTATTTACAAAGTAATACTCAAAACTCACTACTTTTTGTGCAGCAAAATTTTTTGGTGCAATAAATTGTAAATACAAAGAACTTCACAAAATAAGTTGTGAATTTTTTCGTATTTAGGACAAATTAAAATCAAATGCACGAAATAAGTTGTGAATTTTTTTCGTATTTGAGACAAATTAAAATCAAATTCACAATGATCAGGATAAAATTTACACGAAAAGTGAGTTCTTACGTATTTTGAGAGAAAACATTGCGTCGAGGGAAAAAAGAGTTTGCAAAAAAAGTTGTGAGTTTCAAATATTACATTACAAATATGAAAAAATTCACAAAATGGCTTAGAACTAAATGAGAAACCGCGTCACCTCGACTCTTTCGTATTTACATTGTAATATTTGATTGACGATTCATTACAACGTAATTTTTCGTATTTACAAAGTAATACTTAAAACTCACTACTTTTTGTGCAAAAATTTCTTCGCCTCGACACAATGTTTTCCCTCAAAATACGTAAGAACTCACTTGTGGCGTAAATTTTAATATAATTGTCGCGAATTCGACATTAATTATCTTCAACAAAATTCACAACGTATTTTGTGAATTTTTTCACATTTATAATGTAATATTTGAAACTCGCAACTTTTTTTGCAAAAATTTCTTCGCCTCGACGCAACGTTCGCCCTCAAAATACGTGAGAACTCACTTTTCGCGTAAATGTCAATCCAATCATTGTGAATTTGATTTCAATTTGTCTCAAATCCGAAAAAATGCACAACTTTGTCAATTTTGTTGTATTGACAATTTTTTGTGAATTTTTTTGCATGCACAATTTTTCGCGAATACATTTGCATTCGCAGATTTTGATGTGATTTTTTTTCTTAATTCACAGCATTTTTCGTAAATATTCCCATTCTTCGTGAATATTCGGAATTTTTTCTGTGAATTTATTCGCGAATACAAATATATTTGTATCAGTATTGACAATAAGTGAAGTGTGAATAAATTTGTATTTATATTCACGAGAAAATCGCGATGTGAATAAATTCGTGTTCGTATTTATAAATCGAATTTTCCCAACTCCGACATACAGACACCCATCCGCGCGCGCGCAAACACACACACACACACACACGAACACGAACACACACACATTAAGTATACAGGAAAGATATATAGGATATGCGGGTGTGCGATCGAACGCGTGCGCGCACTCGTACCAATATTCACTTAAGGATAAATGCATCTTTATATGTATACACGACAAACACTATATTACGTGTGTATATATATAAATATATATAGATGAGCTATCGGTTGTTATGATACATACACAAAGTATATTATTAACTAATTAAGGTTGAGATAAAACGAGGGAAGAAAGATTATTAGGAGGCAACGAGAAAGCAAAATAAGAAAACGTCTCGACGCGCCAGGACTTTGGGTATTCTTTACGTTTTTCTTCTTCTTCTTCTTGTTTCACCTGAATCACGTACGTGGGAAGCGAAGTTTTTTTTTACGCGCGACAATAGCAGTAACGTTTTGCGCGAAAAAAAAACTTTTTCTCGACTCCCTTTCGTTTCACGTCCCTCGGTTATCGTCCTGGCTGCGGTCCCCCACACACACACACACACACATAGACTGCGCGTAAGGCAAACGCACTCCGTTCACGCGCTTCTCAAAAAACACGTTAATTTTGTTTCACCTTTCGACGAGACTGACCGACGACTTTCATTTTTCCTCCGAGCAAATATTCCACTCGTCTCGAAGACCCTCCGCCGATAAATGTGCGCTCGTTGTTATCGCGACTCGAATCGCCTGAAATAACCGTTTGCCCTTACGTACAAATAACGAGAAAGAAAAAAAAAGAACGAAATAAATTCGGATCGGTCGAGACACAAATTTTTGGTGCGTAACCGTTGGAGCGAGAGAGAGAGAGATGGACAAAAAAAACAAATACGTTCATACAAAGTTTATAATATGCATAGGATAAAAGAAGTTGAAAAAAAAAAACAAAGGAGAGACAAAACTGTAAAGATTAACGAGTAAGTAAATCGCGTAGTGAAAATTGTACGCAAGTGAATCAACGCGCCCCCGACTCGCAGACGCGCCGAAAATGAATGTAAAAACGAAGAAAAAGAAAGAAAAAAACGATAATGTTAAACGACGAGCTCTACGAACACTGAGATAGATTTAAATACAAGGGAAAAGAAAAAAAAAACTACATACACCGACACACTTTGCTAATAAGACTTATTATCGCAATTTCGAATTCAATTTTATATTAATATATACGAAGAAAAAAAAACAAAAGAAACGAGGAAAGAATTATTCGAGTCGTCAAACGTTTGTTTGAAAAACCCGAGCACTCTCTCTCTCCCCCTCTCTTTCTCCGTGTACGTGTCTCAAACAGAAATACAAGGTTTTTCCTTCGATATATCGAGTATAATATTTAAAACTCTTATTGGCAAAATAATTTTGTCGGTGGCACAACGCGACGCGAAAATAGAGAGAGCAAATAGATTGCCTCGTTGGATCGTTCGAATATATTAGGACTCGGAGTTAATTCGTAGCGTTTTTTTTTTAACGAAAAAGAAAATATCTAATGAAAATACATTAACGATAGTCCCTCGCTTTCTACTAATTTTGACCATCTTTCGGGCAGGGTACGAACACCGCGTCGGTCGAAAGCCTCGTCTTTAGATGCGATCCACGAATCGACCCGTTTTTGACAATCTTTGTAAGGAGTGAACTCCATTTTTCATCACCAGCGACAATTCGACGCGAAAAACCTTTTCTTTTCTCCCATTGAAGCAGCAGTTCACGTGTCAAAAGACGCGTCTCAATGTCCCTTGGGTTTTGAATTCATACGGGACCCAATGTCCTTCGTTCTGGATTATGCCCAAAGTTTTAAGACGTTTTCCAACTCTATCTTCAATTTTTTTCGGCTGGCCAGGTCGACTTGTCGTCCAAGTCGACACATCACCAGCTTTGAAACGTGCAAACCACTTCCGACACGTTTGCT
This sequence comes from Ophion obscuratus, assembly GCA_964007375.1. Classification (NCBI taxonomy): domain Eukaryota; kingdom Metazoa; phylum Arthropoda; class Insecta; order Hymenoptera; family Ichneumonidae; genus Ophion; species Ophion obscuratus. The sequence continues at coordinate 24,853,488 of OZ023324.1, read as the reverse complement.
CAGCTAGAGGGCACGTTCACTGTACACTTCCACCAAAATACGATGAGCTTCGGCAGCACTTTTGTTCATATTAACGTAACGAAGTATAAAATCCCCGCAAAAGCACTTTATCCGGCACAAATGTTCGCATATTCGATAAATTATTAAGCGTCGTTAATTACGATTGAAAAAGAGGTTACGTACGGCAGACATTCAACGATGGCTGTTTCACGATGAGTACATTTTACCTGTCGGTAACAACGAAATACTGTACTACCCACGGCGTCTCGTGTAAAACGCTACGAATTAATTCCAACGCCTGATATAATTTATTTCCGACAGAGAGCGACGAAGGGAGGGAGAGGGAGTTGCTCTCGTTCGAGGACGATATAACGAACAATGCCCGCTTCTCGCAGGATCTTGCAAGTCGCTAGCTAGCTTTAAGAAATATGGTTAAATATCGTAGACGTTCGAAGTGACGGAACAAACCGAATGAACGTGATTGTCCATGCGATCGCCGCGATGGTCCCGCGAGAGAGCGTTTCGAGCGTGAATCATTGTAATCTAAAGTCGTTACGAAAGGACAAGAAAACACACGCAAATACAACCCAAACAAACGGGGACACGAGAGGAAGAAAGTATATCTGCGTTGTATAATATTTTCAAATTAGTACTTGCGGGTCGAGGATTGTGAGGAAAATTGCCAGACCGGATTTGAGAAGCGGGAGCAAGAGTTACGGAGAAGGTTAACAAAAAACACCATAAATGTGTTCTCTTTGCGGGCCGTGTGTCACGACGTGAGGAGCAGGCGCTGCGCAATTTGTGATGAATGGCGACACGACGAAAAAACAAAAACAAAAAGATATATAAGTTAATAGGAAGAAAAAGGTCACGTGAGAAAGAAAATACGAATTACAAATGGTACCTGTCGCGGTTGTAAGGGGAGGCAAGGGGCAATAGGAATAAAATGGGGATGTGGACCATCGTGAGTGAGCGTCCGGACGATCGAGCGAATAGAGAATACGAAAAACGAAAGAAGAAAAAAAAAAATTAAGACACACCAAGCATCACATACGAGACACGAAGGAACACCCCCTCCCCCAAACTTAGCTACAATCTCTCTCCCCCTCCGCTGCATAATAATAATAATAATAATAATAGTAATAACGATGATAATAAGGATGCGGCGAGGAAAAAAAAGAACAAAGACGATAATATCCTGATGGCAGGACGATGAAAGCGGGGCGGCACGAAAAGTGTCGATAAAATGTAATTAAAACAAAAAAAAAGTAAGAAATACGTAGCGATCTGTCGATAAAAAAAAAAAACTGAAAACAGAGAGAAATATAAAGAAAATAAATGATTATTTCTTGCATATATAACGAGGATATTGTATCGCGGTAATAGATAATATAATTGCTATGGAAAAAAAAGAACGTAAATAAAAAAAGAAACCTAGGAAAGAAATTATGCGAGAGTGAGAGAATGAGGATAGGATGTTAATTGTTACGAGAGAGAGAAAGAGAGTGAGAGAGAGAGCGTTGCGAAGCCCAGATCGATCGGACACGTCAAAATTGCATTGGTCGTGTTCGTTGGGTCTCATCATTTTGATTGCGCATGCGCATAATGAAGCGCATTTCATGATGCGCACGTTTCGTTGCGCAGTTGCGCGTAGCGCATCATTATGCACATGCGCACTTGTTCGCATCAAAATGACGAGACCCAACGAACACGACCATTGCGATCGCAAGTTGGCGGCGAATTCGTCCGAGGTGGAAAGAAAGGTGCGCGCGTTGATGGCCGTTTTTTTTTACCGAGATTCCAAATTTCGACTAATATTTTTCAAAACACTCACGCACACACGCGCACACGTTCCAATCGAGGAGAGCGCAAAGGGAGACGAAAAATCCCGAATGTGTAAAATATGATTTTACGATGTGACTAATAAATTTGATCGACCAGGCGAACAAGCTTAATTGAAACACACACACACACGCGCGCGCATCCTCATGTTACGCGCATATTCAACGAAGCGACCCGCGCGCCATTCCTTGACAAATTTTTCGAAGCTCGTTAAGACACTCGTGACATTTTTTAATTGGACTTTTCTTACTTTTGGATAATCCATTTTTCTTTTCTCACGTAGCTAAGGATATTGTAGGCGAGTTGAACATTACGTGGATAGAGTTTGATGGAAAGAAAAATTTCACGGCCTTTCCGCCGACTCTCGGACTGATTACATAAATGTGGATTTAAAAGCGTAGACTTACGGAAAAATTTTTTCTTCTCAATATACTTGGACCCACTCACAAATATATATATATATACAGGGTGTCCCAAAACTCAACGATAATCTGAGACCGGATGAAAGGCCAAGTTATATCAGTTCTGGGAAAAATACAAAAAAAAATCCATATCACTCAGTTCAGCGATAATAGACATTTAAAAAAAAAAATTGAAATTCGACACCCTTGGTCGCATTTTCAAGTCCTGTGATCACCAATGTCACAATTTCGCTGTGATTTTTTAAATTTCGTGATCTTCATTAACGATGCTATTAATCGCAACTACAAATTAATGCAAAAAACATTGTTAATTTAATAAAATAAGTTAAGTTTTAGTGAGTCATGGTTCACAAAAATATTGTTACTTAACTTTGACACTTCATTTTGAAAGAAAATTTACTACACTACCCTTGGCAAGTTGTTTCAAAAGATGGCGCATTTAATCAAGATTTCAAAATGGTGCAGCACTTGCCACTTTTCTTGCCATTAAAAATTTTATTTCTTATTTTTTTCAAATTGAGCTCATTTTGAACAACTCAACATTAGGAATTTTTGTTACTAAAATTTGTTATTTTTTGTTTCTGGTCTGAAATAAAATTATTATTTTTAGTAAAGAGGTAATTGAGTCAGTTAATAACCAATTTTTATTGTAAAAAACATATTTTATTAAAAAACATATTGTAAAAAACATATGTTTTTTACAATAAAAATTGGTTATTAACTGACTCAATTACCTCTTTACTAAAAATAATAATTTTATTTCAGACCAGAAACAAAAAATAACAAATTTTAGTAACAAAAATTCCTAATGTTGAGTTGTTCAAAATGAGCTCAATTTGAAAAAAAATAAGAAATACAATTTTTAATGGCAAGAAAAGTGGCAAGTGTTGCACCATTTTGAAATCTTGATTAAATGCGCCATCTTTTGAAACAACTTGCCAAGGGTAGTGTAGTACATTTTTTTTCAAAATGAAGTGTCAAAGTTAAGTAACAATATTTTTGTGAACCATGACTCACTAAAACTTAACTTATTTTATTAAATTAACAATGTTTTTTGCATTAATTTGTAGTTGCGATTAATAGCATCGTTAATGAAGATCACAAAATTAAAAAAATCACAGCGAAATTGTGACATTGGTGATCACAGGACTTGAAAATGCGACCAAGGGTGTCGAATTTCAACTTTTTTTTTTAAATGTCTATTATCGCTGAACTGAGTGATATGGATTTTTTTTTGTATTTTTCCCACAACTGGTATAACTTGGCCTTTCATCCGGTCTCAGATTATCGTTGAGTTTTGGGACACCCTGCACATATATATATATATATATATATATATATATATATATATATATATATATATATATATATATATATATGAGGTATTCCACGTGAATCCTGTGGACCTTTCCCCTGACCCCCGCCAATCCGATTTAAAAAATCTGTTTCCATTGACTCTAAAAGAGACCGTGAATTTTTTTTTACATTTTTCGAAACATCCCTTAGACGAAAAAAAATTTCTCCGACAAAAACGCCCCGATTTAAAAATCAGAAAAAAATCCCAAAAATGCGTGACTATATGTAAACATTTTCAAGCTATCACCCGCAGTGGAAGTATGATTTTTTCTGTGCTTTCTGAGCGATGAACTTTTCGAAAAATCCGAAAAATTCACAGCTAACTGTTCAAGGTCCATGATTGTCATTTGGTTATTCAAAAATGGTCAAAAAAATGCATCGTGGGTATCAAGATATTCAAGTATCCGCCCGAAGTAAGCGGTTCTCGAATATTTTCCGATTTTTTTAACGTCAATCGCTCAGAAAGCACAGAAGAAATCATACTCCCACTGCGGGTGATAGGTTGAAAATTTTAACACACAATCACGCATTTTTGGGATTTTTTTCAGATTTTTAAATCGTGTTTTTTGTCGGAGAATTTTTTTTTTTCGACATGGTTTCGAAAAATGTAAAAAAAAAAATTCAGGTCGTCTCAGAGTCGATGGAATCGGATGAAAAATCATTCGAATTGGCCGGGGGGTCGGGGAAAAAGTCGACCGGATTCACGTGGAATACCTCGTGTACGCTGGATAAAAGGGGAAGAAAAATTGATGATTTCATTTAAGCGAATTTGTGTCTGTCGCCTTTTAGAGATATGTAAATATATAAATGCAATTACACGCATATATATTTATAAATTGCATGTATAATTTTATATACATAAATTAACAATAACGATAATAATAATGAAAAAGAAAACGGAACAATGGGCAACGGACGATCTTGGTTGGTACTTGATAAATGTGTCGCGGTTCCAAGGGGGAAAAACAGGCAAACGTCGTCGTCGCTGTCTCGTTTTTTTCAGCAATAAAAACTCGGCTCACGACCGTTTTGTCGTTAAAATTTTGCACGTAATCGTAACACTTTCCCCTCGAGTCGTTTCTCGCTCTACGAATCATTGAAGAGAAAGAAAACAAAACACTCGCCACGTCCCTTTCGTTCGTTGAAATTTGAGGTTAGGAGCGGAGTATCGCAGCTTCGTTGTAGCGCGAGTAAAATTCGACCCTCGTTAAAATTTCTCCCCCCCCAATTGATACAAGAACTGATGCTACTTTGTGAGACTGCCGTGGGAGCCTTATATATATATATATATATTCGAGACGAAAACGTTTTTTAACGATACATTTATTGATACGAAACACGCAAAACGCGCGCACACTCACACACATTCACGTATAAACGCGAAAAGAAAATTTGTCGTGTGAGTACGAATGAGAGAGAGAGAGAGAGAAAAAGAGAGACGAGGGAGCCTGTATCTGCGAATCATTGGAATATAGTTCGACGACGATACACGCTTAGGTAGAACGAGTGTGAAATGCCGAATTACGAATATATGTGACTGCTGCGTACGGTATTCTCGGACTCATTGTGATATTATTAAGGCAGAGAATATATATATATATACATGCATGCATGCAACGACAGCATTTACGTATAAGAAACAGCAGGAGGAAGAGACGAGGGCTTAATCCGTGCGGACGACGATGAAAACAACACCGAGAACTTCTCTCACCCGTACACAAGGGAACAAGCTAACGCGTGGAAGAAAAGTGGACCGAAAATCTCGCATCTCTCCGTGGCTGTGTGTGCGTGTGTGCAATTTTTCTCTCGGCAATGGTTCGGAGACTTACTTATTTTTAAATAACACAAGACGCGGGCGGCAAATAACTCTCTCTCATCTCTCTTGAGAATCAAAATTTGCGTTACCGGCTCGACAGAGAAGAATGAAAACGACAACACAACAACCGAGAGAGAAATCCCGGAGACTCGACGCTCGCGAGCTTTCTTTCGTCATCCCTTACTTCGACTCGTTGACCGCGAAACTTTTCATCGACTAATTATTATTATTATTGCTATTATTATTGTTAATTATTAATATTATTAGTAATAATAATTATGAATTATTGGTTAATTTTGTTTGTTGTAAATAGGCCAAGGTGCAGCTACACACGCGTAGTGAAAAAAAAAAAACATAATAATATTGATAATTACGAGGAAAAAAAAAGGAAAAAAAAAACGTTTACACTGTAAGTACCTTTAGAACGCGAAGCTCTCGTAACGTGCTGCCGCGCGTGTTGCGAGTTCGATGCGGTACGTACACACACAAACACATACACACACATACATACATACATACATACATACATACATACATATATATATATATATATGTATGTATGTATGTATGTATGTATGTATGTATATGTATATGTATATGTATAGATATATAAAATACATATAAAATTGAAGAAATAATCTAAAGTTTGAATAGTTAACCACATGTAACGTCGACACTTGGAAAAAAGCGATTAAATACAGTTTTTTAAATGCACCCTTCTCTGTATATCTATGGTTGCGCGGATATTCGTGTTTTATGCTCGTATCGTGTAGAAAGTTCAACCTACCTGATGTCCGACTCGCGCTTTGAGACGATTGACGAGGTGCTGCTAAGAGGAGAAATGCCAGTCTTCGATGATGGTACACAGAAAAAAAGTCATTGATCCAATAACATTGGTGTTATTGAATGAAATTTCGTTGATTCGATTGTAAAATTTTGTTGGTCTAAATAATCGGATTTATCAGTCCAAAGGAAACGCCTTCAATAACATGATAGAATTAAACGTTTTTTTTTTCATTCAAAAGATATATCGTTAGCCGAGAACAATATACAGTAGGCACAGCAATTGGAGGATCAGAAAAAAATTTCGATGTTTTTGGGTGATTTTTCGGATGGCTATAACACGGCAAAAAATAGTAGTAGAGCAACGAGAAAAAAAGGAAACTGAAGCTGGAAGTCTCTAGTTTCGAGATATGTAGGTCAAATATTTTGATCCATGAAGGTTTCTGTGTTAAGGGGTAAGGCCACTGTAACGGCCCAAAAAAAAAGGTTTTTTCACTAATTTTTTGCTCCCGAAATTGAAGGTATTTGAAAAAAAACTTTTAATGGTATTATCGGGCATACATTAAACTTTATTATAAAATTTTTTTACAGTAAAAAAAAACAAAATGGCGGTTCCACAGCTATCTTCCCGGGACATGTTTTGCTTCCAGGGCTCCGCGGCACGCAGCACCACTGGTGCACTTTTGAATCGAGAACAAAAAAAAAACCATTAATCTAGAGGGCTATAGCTAGAGAATGTCGATCGGATTTTAAAAAGTATCAATTTTTGTGGATTTGGCGTGCGTTTGAAAAAAAAAATTGATTTTTGACGAAAAAAACGGCAAGTTTTTTGTTAATAAAAAATCAATAAATAAAGTTCTTGAAAATTCCGATCGACATTCTCAAGATAATGTAAATGTTCACATCTGGTTAAAATTTCAAGTAAAAAAAATGAAAATTGTTCGAGTTATGCTGCGTGCCATTTTGAAAAACCATGTTTCGAGAAAAACGCGTTTAAAGTTTTGCGAATAGTTTTTTATTGGAAAAAATTTAAAAAAGAAGTTAAAAGGATTTAAACTATTTTTAAACTAGAGGGTTTAAACTATTTTTTAAGCCAATAAAAAAAAAATCGATTTTTCAAAAAATTTACAGTGGCCCTTAAGGGACAACACCACCGTGACGGCTTCAAAAAATCGATTTTTTGAAAACCATCTAGAAAAATCTAAAATACATTTAAGATTAAGATGCCGTTGGACCCAGGTCGAAAAAATAATTATTTTCGGAGATATTGAATATTTTGTGGAGCGGTGCAGCGCTCCGTGACGCTCGGGGTCCCGCGCAGCTGCGCGCCTCAGGCTCGGCAGGTATACCGGGCCTTTCCCAGGTCCTGCGGGTCTTTCCCAGGTATTCTTTTGTCTCCCTTCACAAAAACCGGCTATTGTTATAAATATAGTTTCGAAAAAAAGCCATAGGTGGCGATAATTGAAAAATTTTCAAGTCGTCAAGTCGTCAATCGTCGATATTGCAGCTGATATCGCGGTATTATTATTCAATGATGGCCTGAGAAGCCTCATGAAAGTTTCGGAGACGTTGGGGATAACTATCGGCCCAAATTGTTTCAATTTTTGCGTTGAAACCGACGCAGCGCGGATCGAGCTGGCGGAGCGCTCGCTCACAGACGCTGCAAAAGAGGCAAGAAGAGCCTCTACAAGTTCGAGAAAAGATGCTAGGGACAATGATTTGCTTCTTGAAGGCCAGCTATATGCTGCCGGCATCGCTGATTAAAGGTAAAACATTTTTTTTTTCCACTTTATCGCATAAATTAACAAACCTAAAACTTTGAACGCGTTTTTCTCAAAACCACTTTTTTGAGTGCGGCACGCAGCAGAACTCGAGCAATTTTTATCCGATCGACTTCAAATTTGGACTGCATCAATAAAACTAGATTATCTAAAGAAGTACATAGGATTTTTTCGATATCTCAATAATAAACAAAGTTATAGCCTATTTTCGACGAGAAATTTTGCTCGAAAATCGTCCTTTAATTTCAAAAGCGTGCCTATTTTTTAAAAATCAATATTTTTTCAAATCCCTATGTACTTCTCTTCAAAATATCATATTATTAACGAAAACACTCGGTATTTGTTTTCAGATCGACTTTGAAGAGAGTTCCGCTGCGTGCCGCGAATCACTGCAGAGGCAACAGTACCTGACGCGGGAGCTTCCCCGGCGTCACCATGGGGCGTGAAAAATTCGAAATTTTTTTTTTATGTATCTTCAATAAACAACGAACAAAACAATTTTTTTTTTCGAATGTCTTTTTTTTCCCACAAAAAAAAATTCTTGAAAAATGGCAAAAAAACAGGGGGTCACAGTGGTGTTGTCCCTTAACTCAAAAAGATCGCAGAAGAAAAAAATTAAAGTTTTTTGCCCTTTTTTGGAGAGGTGCACGGGCTTGGGTACATTTTTTTCAGCGATGTAACTATCATGCTCGTTTAGTTGGATTTTGACGCATTGATTTGAGAGGTTTCTGAGCTTTGTGCGATGATTTTTGGCTGAGTTATCGTCGTTCGAAGCGAAAAAGAACATTTTGGTTTTGATAATTTATTACTCGGGAACTAATGATCGTACAAAAAATATACGGAGGGTTTCGAATACTTCAAAGTATCCTCTGAAAGGTGTGATTGGTGTTTTTTAATAAAGAATGTTTTTTCAATATGAAAAGCTTGAATGAAAAACAGGTAATAAATCGCGTTTCCACGGAGTTTCACTAAACTTGAGATAATTCAAGAAATAACGAATAGACTGAGGATACATTTGGTTTTTTTCTAACCTCAAAGTATCCCAAAGAAGCCCTCGTATATTCAAACCGTTGCGATTTTTCTTTCACTGTGATCCAAACGATTGAAATGTTCACTTTTGCGAAAAACGAATTGAAGGTTACATTTTTTACCTTTTTTTCGCACAAATCAATATTCTTTTCATAAAAAAATGTGTGACATGGAAAAAAAATCGAAAAATATATATTTTTTAATGTTCTTTGATAACCAAATTATTAAATTTCATCTGTACAATATTGACAAAGTACACGGTCATTAAAAAAAACGTTCGTTTTTCTAAGATGCTGTCATTTTTTTTACCGCCGACATTATCCAAAGCGTACCACGTGAAGGTTGTGCGGATCGATGAAAGATGGGCAAAATTCGTTAAATTTTTTCTTTTGCGATCTCTTTGAGTTAAGGGAGACTTTGTCCTTGGAGTGCCATATTTCAGGTGTTTACATTTTATTTTTTTTAAAAGGAAACGAGTAAAGCTTTTTGAGTGCGGTTTTTTTCGTTGGAGCTCCGCGAAAACAGGTCCTCAAATCGCGGGAGGTAAACGGCTGACATCACTGCCCCCTCTTTGTTGATCTGAAACACAAATTCAAAGCATATTATCAATCTGTGACCCTTTGGTCATGGAATGACGGATGGGTTTTTCGTTTAGTACAAATTTTGGAAAATGGCGGCAATTTAAAAAAAAATCAAATTTTCGCGTTTTTTTTCCGCATAAAAAGATAAATAATAAATGCAAAAATGTATCTATCGAAAAAACGATCCGTCATTCCGTGAAGACGTATTTTCTGAGTATGCTCTCCAAATTTCAGGTCGATATGTTAATTACAGCGGTCAGGAGAATGTCAGCCATTTTTAAAAACGTGTTTTCGAGAAAAACGCGTTTAAAGTTTTGTAATGTGTTTACACAAATGTGTTTATAATTACCGCTAATCGGCAATGCCTGGTCCATAGAGGCATTCCTCCTCTTCTTCCAGCTGCTCATGTTGAGCCGCTAACATCTCCCGCTAAATATCAAGGACAAAGTCTCCGTTAACTCAGAAACGTTCATAGATAAAAATATTTGACCTACAGATCTCGAAACTAGAGGCTTACAGCTTCAATTTGCTTTTTTTTATTGCTCTACTATCACTTTTTGCCGAGTTATAGCCTTCTGAAAACCACCTAAAAATATCGAGAATTTTTTCTGATCCTCTAATTGCTGTGCCTGGTGTATTGAAACTACCTAAAAAATTATCGCAAACCAATTATATAGTTTTGAATGCATTTTCTGCAACGAACAAAAAAGCGTTTCAATTCATAACATGAATATTGTTGATACGAGTACATGAGAAAAATTGAATTTCGCTCGTTTGATTCGGACAAATATTCTATTGAGTAAATATGTTGTTTTATTTTTTTTCACCATATCCGATATTAATTTTCAAGTACATTATTCGTCAAAATATTAATATTTTATTTTCATTGAAAAATATTAAGCAAATGTCTGAATTTGTTAAAAAATTATGCGAAAATGAAGTTTGTTTCTTGCGCATTTGGTTGGAAAAATTCAACCAAATCGTGGCCGAGCGCTACCGAAATTATATGTGTGAGGAAACCCGTAGTTCTCGGAGTAACCGCTAGAAGCCGCACGCGCGCTCGTTTCTCGTAAGCGTAGCGCGAACCGAAAATCTACTTAACCCATTAACGCCCAAGAATCGCAATTTTTTCCTTCATTTTCAAGCCAGATTTTTATTATATAAAAAAAATCATAAAAAATGAAGAGATACGTTCCCTAGTATTTTCGGGGGTGCTCTTTCAGAATCTGGGGTCAAAATCGGGTTTTGTCCATTAGGAAAAAAATATGGCGGCTTTTAAACAAAAAAAAACAGGAAAAAACGATGACACATTTTTTTTATCTCGAAGCCATTGAAAAGTCCGGTTTTTTTTTCAACCACGGCTGCATAGAATAGTGACGATTGAACAATCAATTTTTTTAATTCGTCGTTGTCAACATTTTCACCCCCAAAATGGCGCTTTTCACCCTTTGATATCACGAAAAATTTCACGCTCGGTGTCCCAAATGAAAAGTAGTTGGATTTGGACGAAAATTGGTACTCGGAGGTTTTTGAGATCGCTGATTGGGATTCCGTTCTCAAAATTCTGAAATTCAAAATGGCCGATCCAATATGGCGGACACAAATGCAAAAGTTCATTTGAATTGGATAAAACGTGGCACTCGGGGGTTTTCGAGGTCGCTGATTATGATTCTGCTCTCAAAATTCCGAAATTAAAAATGGCGGATCCAATATGGCGGACACAAATGCAAAAGTTCATTTGAATTGGATAAAACGTGGCACTCGGGGGTTTTCGAGATCGCTGATTATGATTCTGCTCTCAAAATTCCGAAATTTAAAATGGCCGATCCAATATGGCGGACACAAATGCAAAAGTTCATTTGAATTGGATAAAACGTGGCACTCGGGGGTTTTCGAGGTCGCTGATTATGATTTTGCTCTCATAATTCCGAAATTCAAAATGGCGGGTCCAATATGGCGGACACAAATGCAAAATAGGCTTTTTGGGGACTTTTTTTCCAGAAAGACTACAAAATTGATCGAGATTACAAAAAAATGATGCTTATCATACATATCGATGACTGTATGCAATAATTTTTTTGATTATTGATTTGATTTGAGGCGGCCTGCACAGCCGCCATTTTGATTAATTTCAAAATGGCGGCTGTGCAGGGTTTTTGCGATGACGTCTCCGTTTTTCCAGGGTCCACGGCCGGACAAATAGCTCCTGTAATTTTTGAATTATAACGAGCCAATTAATCTTTTTCGATTGCATATAATAACTGCTATAGAAGTCGTAGGATTTTTCCGATATATTGATTTTTGGCCAAATGGCGCACTTCTAAAGTGGAAAGTGAAAAAATTGCCTAAAAAATCGTCAGATAATTGTTAATAGCAAATGAACTATGAAATATGAAAAAAAATCCTACGTGCTTCCATAGACAATATATTTTTCAAGATATATTCAACATTTCAAGTGAATCGGTTGAAAATTGTCTGAATTATGTTTTCGACCAACTTAAAAAATGCAGTTTCGAGATAAATGCGTTTGAAGTTTTGAGTAGTCCTGCTCTTGCATTCCATTTCTGCTTGATGACAAAAAAATCGATTTTTCGAATATTCTAGAGTGGCCTAACCCCTGAAACGCCGGAGAAACTCTAAAGGGTATCGCTTCTTGGCCTGTGGCTAAGACCAAAGTATAGTATCTGTTCTTATCAGTTGAATATCTGCCCTGGTAGAATTTTTTTCCGAATTTCTCATATTTTCTCCATGTTCCCCCAATTCGGAGAAAATCGGGGAAAAAATGAGAAATATTAATCTTAAAATATGCCGATTTTCCCCAATATTCCTCTTTTTTCTGCATTATTCCGATTTTCTCATTTCATTCACGTCGTGAGAGTTAAAATCATTACATTCTTTTATATTTCTTTTTATCATTCAATCGTGATTTTTACTCTCCTACTTGTGTTATGCACAATAACAAGTCATTATTTTTGTTCTTTTTTCAAAGTGTAAAAAAGTGGAATATTAAATATTCAGAGAAAAATGCAGTCGTTTTTTCATGTGGATAGGAAGCATGCACGGTACAGTATTCGGAAAGATAATACTTCTGCAAAGCAGATTTATCTATATAAATACAAATCAGTGCAATAAAAAATGATGAGGACTAATGGTAAAAAAAGGATTTCTGAATTTGAAAAAAAAATGAAAGGAATTCGGAAAAAAATAGGGAAAGTTTAGAGAAATGCGGAGAAATTTGAGAATTTCGGAGTCATGTGGAATTTTTTATCGGATTTCTCCGAAAAGTCTCAATTCACTGAAAAAATCTGAAAAAATCGGAAAAGTTTTGGGAGAAAATAGGAGTTTTTGAAAAAAAAACGCGGGAAAAAAGGGAAAATTTAGAGAAATTCGGAGAAATTTGGGAAATTTCGGAGTAACGTGGAAATATTTTTTCCCCGAATTTGTCCGAAAAGTCTCAATTCACTGAAAAAAATCGGAAAAATTTTGGGAGAAAATGAGAGTTTTTTTAGAGAAATTCGGGAAAAATTTCTACCAGGGTGATATTCTCTCCATGGATATTCCATTGGATATCCGATATTCTCTCCATTATTATCGTGGATGATCATTCCAATGCTCACTTTTTATTTAAGATTTAAAACAAATTGAAAAACCTACGTCCCATGGCATATTCGTTTCGATGTAGTAAAGAAATAATTCATTCTATTGATTATATTTATGTACGAAATGAAAAACGTTGTAGTAACCGCTTAATTATTTCATCAATACATCTACGGATTGTATGTAGAATGATTTCAATAGAATATAATTTTATTTGAAGGATAATGTAAATATTCAGAGAACAGAAGAGATTTTCAAATAAAAATAATATGTTATTTGAATCAATCACATTTTCCAATATTTTATAGTATTGTAACAATCTCATATGAGGCATTCCACGTCACTTCAGCCAGTAAAAAAAAATCCACAAAGAATTTTGAAAAATTGAGTTACTTTATTGAAAAATATTCACCGGAAGTCGAATTTTTTTTAAAATTTCTGACTTTATTTCTCCTTGACTACCATTTTTTAACATTTTTCCATTCAAATGGCTGTATCTTTGGCAGGATTTGACGTATTTACATTCGTAAAAAAACGAAAATGTGCGTCTTTTTATAGCCTTCCAGAAAAAATTCAATTTAGATTTTATTGAGCAAGTCGAACCTCCGTTGCAGGGCAAAATATACAAAAATATTGTTTTCTCAAGGAAAGACACTCGTTAGTTTATTTTATTTTAATTTCCCCGAATTGTGAATACGAAAAATGGATTTTTGGTATTTTTTATGTTATGGGATTCCTAAACACCGTGAAGTAACAGCTATTTTTTTTTATTATTTTTTAAATTAATATTCGATCGAAGAGTGTGGAGCACTCCAAGGCTCCAATACATATGACATATATGTCATACGCATTTAAAAAACCTGGTAAACATACAGCGAGTGCTCCACACTCTTCAATCGAATATTAATTTAAAAAGAATTGAAATAAAAATAGCTGTTACTTCACGGTGTTTAGGACGTTCGACTTGCTCAATAAAATCTAAAATATTGACGTGACAACGTCTTATAATTCGATGGAGCCGGCTGCACGCACGAAAAAGCATGACTCATCGCCGTTACCTCGCTCTGAGGCGTTCCATTTAAGGCTTGAAGTGTAAGCGAGAGCGCGGAACGAGCGACAAAGAGGTACAATCGGCCTCCGCGTTCGGCAGCGTTCGGCAGCGTTCGACATTTGTCTCTCTCCTACTTGAGTGATGGCCTCTGTACACTGCGAGCGACGAGCGACGAGCGATGAGCGATATCCAATGGCAACGTCACTCTCATAGAGCATTTCCGTCATACTCGAGCTCTCATTGGATATCGCTCATCGCTTGTCGCCCATCGCGCGCAGTGTGCAGAAGCCATGAGCGATGCGTCCGCGTGGACAGCTGCTATACAATAATACATGTACATGTTTTCGTCAAGTATGAAGTGCAGTGAAAAGTGAATGTGGTGTGAATTGTTTATAGCAACGATAATTGCGGCGATAAAGGTAATGATTCTTTCGATATTAAATATATGTTCAGTGATATATTGTCGAATATTCGTGCTTTCATCATTAAAATAAATAGCATCGGTCCGCTAGTGCAGCGATTGTAGGTTATGCTATAATTGACAAAACTATAACAATAAGTTAACAGAACTATTTCACGATGAGTAAAAATCAATTGCTTTAGTATTCGATCGAAATAATTATCGAGCGTAGCTATGATTTCAAAAAATTAAAACATAAATTTTAAATCTTCCACACATCATAACAACGTGTCTGAAATGACAGGTTGGACCAGCCAGCCGTCAAAGGGAACAATTTTCTCCTATATCAAACACATTGCAGCGGGCTTTTTAAAAGCTAGAGTTACAAAAATTTTAATGATGTTTCCAAATTTTTAATTTTAAATTTAAGATTTATGAACAATAATTTAATCACAGTTTATTCTTATAATAAATTATTCAAAATTATTACTTTTTTACAACAAATTACAATTAAATTTGCAAAAATAATTAAGTAACTAATTGAACAACAACTTTTATTCAGTTTACTTGCTGAAAGAAATAATGTCAATACAAAATTTATTATTATAAAATAATAAAATCAAAAATTAAATTTTAACAGTCGAGTAGAAATTTGAACAATAAATTTTATTCAAGTATTTTGTAAATTTAAAATGATTTTCTGAACGAAGAATTTTATGAAAAAATAAAAGTTGTAAAACAATTGCTCAAAGCACATTCATACTTGTAAAAAATATGTACATTGTAAAAAAAAATAAATAAAAATTGAGATAATTGTATTTATGCGTACAAATAAATGTAACTTGATCAATTCAATTGTGATTTCCATTTACCTCCTTCTCTATATCCATACAAAATATCTATCAAACAAACAAAATTAAAATTTTCTTTTGAAAAATGAAACCATTCCATCAGTATTTTCTTATGACGTTGTCACGTTCAACTATCGTCAGTAAACCGACTTTACAGACAACCGATTTTTTTTTTCTGGAAGGCTAGAAAAAGACGCACATTTTCGTTTTTCACGAATGTAAATACGTCAAATCCTGCCAAAGATACAGCTATTTAAATGGGAAAATATTAAAAAATGGTAATCAACGAGAAAAAACGTCAGAAATTTTTAAAAAATGTCGACACTCGGTGAATATTTTTCAATAAAGTAACTCGATTTTTCAAAATTATTTGTGAATTTTTTTCTACTGGCTGAAGTCACGTGGAATGCCTCATATATCGGGGGCACTCCGCGATCAGACATTTATTCGAATCAACCAATATATTTTTTTTGCCTCAATTGGTTTTGTTTCTCAGTATATTGATAAGCCTCGACTCGCGCCTACGCGAGACGATCCACGAACGCTTTCGCGCGCTCGATCGAGATCACGCGGTTAAACGAGAATAACAAGAGACAAAAGAAAAGCGCAAATCGGTTACGACGCGTACTCGCGTAGAATCTATCAGCACTCGGTTATTGATAAAATCTTTTTCTTCGTTATTCATTTGTATTTTCGTCGACACGCTGAAACGTCGATTTTTCACAACCGGGCCTATTTGAATAAAGTCGAGTCGCGAAGGTTGCGGCGACTAGGTAGGCGCACGCGCAGTCCCGAGGAAGTGCGACGTTTGCGCCATCAGGCGGGCTCGCCGTAAGCCGCGGAAACACGCCGCACCTAACCCTCCATTCGTCCAAAGGAAACGACGCCAACACAGACACACATTCGCGCACGTGGTTCAACGACTTTGGTAATTAAATATTTTCCATCGCGAGTGAAATAAACGCGCTCGGATCAATGGCAATATTAGCGGCTTGCCGGTAGAACAAAAATCGGGACGAACGTGAGCCCGAGTCGGCGAATTGCACGAAAATCGAGTAATTGATAGTGGCGTTGTCACACGCGGGTTGCCTTGCACGTTTTTCCGCGCATCTCGAATCCCTAAAGGCATAACAATTTCGAGGTGTCGCCACCGATTTTAACCCTGTATCTCCACCGTACATCGACTCAAACACGAATATCATTACATTTCAGCAATAATGGCGATAAAGAAACAAAAGCGTTCTCCGGATGCAGCCGGTCTACCGCGAAACGGCGAGCCCATGAAGAAAGTCTTCAAGACCGAGGCAAAGCTCTCGGAGAAGGACGCGCGCTCGCTGAAGAAAAATCCAAAAAAGCCGAAAGCGGTCGTCCCGCTAAAGACGGACGCAAAGGTGCAATCGGGAGAAAAAAGCGCCAAGTCCGAGTTGGCAAAGAGGAAGGCGAAGGTGTTGAAAACGAGAGAGAATCGCAAGGAGGCACGCAAGGAGACGGGCCAATACAAACCCGAAAGGCTCAATCTGAGCGCCGAAGAAATCGAGACGCGAATTCGAGAGATCACCGCCCGAGAGGAGATCAGCAAAACGGCCAAGAGGAAATTGGGCATGTTGAAGAAGAAACTGGCCATAATGAACGGCACTTTTGTGCCGACGGTCAAACGAGAAAACGCCGCTCCCAAAGCCAAAGACTCGGCCAAGCAAGAATCGAAGAAAAAAGTGGACAAAAAAAATGCTCCGTCGGACGAGGCTGCAAGCGCGAAAGGCGCGCCGACATTGAAGAAGAAAGCTCAAGGGCTCGCCGTCAAGTCAAAAACAGCCGCCATGAAGAAATCAACGCCGAGCGACGAGCCGCTAGCCGATGAATCGGAGGAGAGCGAGGACGACGCGAGCGACGAGCAAGCGTCAGAATCCGAAGGTGAAGACGCGTCGGAAGACGAGGAGCTGTCGGAAGAAGACGAGCTTTCGGAAGAAGACGAGCTGTCCGAAGAGGAAGATGATGACGATGAAGATGACGACGAAGATGACGAGACAGAGATCAAGTACGCGTTGCCCGAAGGTAAAACGAAAGAGGAAAAGCCCGCGACTAAGCAAGCGGCGAAGAACGAGGCTGCAAAAGCGGCCAACGGCGACGGCGCCGGAAAGAAGAAAAGATTCGTCCTCTTCGTCGGTAACCTTTCGTACGAGTAAGTTTTCGACGAGTTTTTCTTCTCGTGTTTGTTCATTTGAGGTTCATCGACGCGGAAACATTGACGTTTTCGTGTTTCGCAGAGCCACCGCCGACGACCTTAAGAAACATTTCCTGACGAAAGTGAGCAGCGTCATGGGCGTCAGAGTTCCGACGAAGCCCGGCTCCAACACACCGCGCGGCATCGCCTACGTCGAATTCACCAACGAGACCGACTATCAGGTAACTCTTCGAAGAAAAGAAATACATTTCCACCGGCGATGGAGTGATCGTCGATGTTTTTTTTTGACAAATTTGTCATTGCCATTCGCAGAAGGGACTGGGACTGCACAACACGAGTCTCAACGGACGGAGGATAAATGTTCAGTACACGCAGGGCGGCTCGAAGGCCGTGGGCAAGAGATCCGAAGTTGTCTCCAAGAACAAAAAGTTGCACGCGATGCGAAAGAGCGGCATGCTGGCGGGAAAACGAGACGATCGCAACGATCGTCGCAAGAAACAGAAAACTACGTAAATCCGCGAAGCGTTCGAAATCCCTATTCGTTGATTTTTGTTTACAATTTGACGTACCCGAAAATATAAATCTTATTTTCCATTGTATAGCGATAAGAGAATAAATAAATATAACAAATCTCAGCGCGTTAACGTTATGAGCGGGAAGAAAAATGTACACGTGAAAATCCAAACAAATGACTGAGTTGCGTGCACTGAAACGAAAATTCGTTCGTCGGAAATTCAGTTGGTTTGAGGGGATACACCTGGGAGCCGGAAAAAACGTCATTTTTGTGGATTTTTTCAAGGAAAACTATTTGAAATTTCGAATTGAGGTTTTAATTATCTAAAAGTGTATACATTCAAAAATATGTTTAATTTTGTTTATTTACAAATATCAAAAATATACAAGGATATTGTGTGATCCTTGAACCGTCGTCAAAAAATCTGCGTATACGGTACCCACTAGCCTTTCTTCAAAAATCATCTGAAAAGAAAAACCAAAAAGATTATTAGATTAGATACTATAATGTGGTACTTGTCATAGCCGATTTTGAAAATATCGATTTATGACAAAATGGCAGACGTTTGGACATAAATAGTGATTTTTGGGCAAAAAATTAGCTATTATTTTGCCTATAAAACAAAAACTAAGTGACGGAAAAAAAATCCTATAGGGCCGTCCATATATTACGTCATCGATTTTTGCTGATTTTCGACCCCCCCCCCCCCCCCTACAATCATCCTATCGTCATTTCCTAATGACCCCCCCCCCTCTCGCAAAATTGACGTCATTACCAGTTTGGCAAAATTAAAACATTTGCGGATTTGAGAAAAATTGGGTAACATTAAAATATTTTGTTATAGAATCATCTTTTATTATTTTGTACTTTGGCAATGTTTATTAAGGGGTAAGGCCACTGTAACGGCCCAAAAAAAAAGGTTTTTTCACTAATTTTTTGCTCCCGAAATTGAAGGTATTTGAAAAAAAAACTTTTAATGGTGTTATCGGGCATACATTAAACTTTCTTATAAAATTTTTTTACAGTAAAAAAAAACAAAATGGCGGTTCCACAGCTATCTTCCCGGGACATGTTTTGCTTCCAGGGCTCCGCGGCACGCAGCACCACTGGTGCACTTTTGAATCTAGAACCAAAAAAAAACCATTAATCTAGAGGGCTATAGCTAGAGAATGTCGATCGGATTTTAAAAAGTATCAATTTTTGTGGATTTGGCGTGCGTTTGAAAAAAAAATTGATTTTTGACGAAAAAAACGGCAAGTTTTTTGTTAATAAAAAATCAATAAATAAAGTTCTTGAAAATTCCGATCGACATTCTCAAGATAATGTAAATGTGCACATCTGGTTAAAATTTCAAGTAAAAAAAATGAAAATTGTTCGAGTTATGCTGCGTGCCATTTTGAAAAACCATGTTTCGAGAAAAACGCGTTTAAAGTTTTGCGAATAGTTTTTTATTGGAAAAAATTTAAAAAAGAAGTTAAAAGGATTTAAACTATTTTTAAACTAGAGGGTTTAAACAATTTTTTAAGCCAATAAAAAAAAATCGATTTTTCAAAAAATTTACAGTGGCCTTACCCCTTGATATAATAATATTATTCTTCCCTATTCTTTAGTTTTCTTTGGATAGCTCCCACATTTTGTTATAGAATCATCTTTTGTTATTTTGTACTTTGGCAATTTTCATTAATATAATAATATTATTCTTCCCTATTCTTTAGTTTTCTTTGGATAGCTCCCACGGAGTTTTCACCCATTCTTGCAAATCCTGGATCACGGGTAATATCTCCGTATCCTCCCCATATTCATTTTGGCTCGATCGAACTATTTTCATAGGTACGCTGTTATTTGAAGTTCTCGAATATAATGTAGACAAACCTTATGTAATAAATAAAAAAATAATGAGTTCAATAATTAATACCATTAGGTACTTGCAAAATATTTTTCATCACTCATGCGGGGAAACCACTCTAGTTGTACAATATACTATTGTACATTTTGAAGTAACTGGTATCACAAGAATGACGTCAATTTCGAAACGCCCCCCCCCCCTCATCCATCATTTACCGTCATCCGCAGACGAACCCCCCCCCCCCTATTTTAAAATGACGTAATTTATGGACGGCCCCTATGACAAGTACTAGATAATGGTGTATAGAATAACCACAAAAAACCTCAAGGCAATCGGTTCATTGGTTTTCGAGAAATTTTGGGTATCGAATTGAAAAACGTGGTTTTGAGAAAAACGCGTTTGAAAATTTGGGAATGAATAAATCATGAAATTGGTCAATTTGCATGGAATCATCGATACCACGGTCCGTAGTGTAGGTCTTCTACGGTCGACGGAATGTTCATAGCTTCTAAATCCTCGACCTCGACCATCTAGGTGTATATGTGACCTCAACAAAATTGTATCTTTGAATACGTTCAACTTGATTTTTGATTGGCATAACAAAACAGTATAGTTGGGCAGTAACCAAAGATACATTAAACTATCTGCTTAAGTAGCATGTCTGAAAAACTGTTAAAACAACACAATTTCGAGACAACATGCATTTTGCACATTCAACGATTCTTTTTTCTTCGTGTGGTTTTGCCGTTTATCGGAAAATTGGGGGCGGGGTTGAAATTCCGAACTTTGAATGACCAGAAGCCTCAAAATTCCAAACTTATTGGCTACTACTCAATACTTCTAGAAATTTATAATTCCAAAATGTATACAGAATTATCATATAAACGAAAATAATAGTACAGTAAGGAATTAAATGAAAATGACCATGGGACCGACTGATAAAGTGTCGACCTGGAAAAACAAGTATCAACTTCTCATGTTTAGA
The DNA here is from genome assembly GCA_964007375.1 of Ophion obscuratus. Taxonomy (NCBI): domain Eukaryota; kingdom Metazoa; phylum Arthropoda; class Insecta; order Hymenoptera; family Ichneumonidae; genus Ophion; species Ophion obscuratus. The sequence continues at coordinate 24,832,452 of OZ023324.1, read as the reverse complement.
AAGTTCATAGTTCCGAAAAACTGTAGTATTTGAACTTCGGGTTCCTGAATGGTCAATGTTTGTACTGGGAAAAGTTCCGAAAATAAGAATATCAATAAAAATCATGGATAGCTAAACATCCTTATCATATATTCACAATAAAATGTAAAGGACGATAACACTCTGAAAACATTCTATCACGAAAGTTCAAAACTCCGAAAGAACACTACCCCGAAAGATCAAAACTCCGAAAGAATGTTACCTGAAGGATCACAAGTCCGAAAATCTGAACACCGTCACCATGCGTTACGGTGATAGTAGTGCTGCCATCTAGCCGAGCTCGGCTTCACTTGCTATCTGCTGTATGCGAGAATTTTCGGGATTTTGAAAGTTCTGAACGTTCTGTATCGGAATCTTATACTATCTAATCTTCAGTTTTCGCAAACTGGATGTTCGAAGCTATAATTTTCGGAATCTAAATCTTTCGCACACCTGACGAATCTCTTATTAGCTTCAATTATATTTAAACTGCTATAGTTCGTTTTCCATAATAAAAAATCGCAATTTTCTGGCATGTTTAATATTACATATTCGTTGTTTTGTACATCGTATTACTGGCCATTCTAATAAAGCGTTGATCTTCTTCATACTATTTCTGAAAATTATGTCATGTAAAAATAATATTGGTATCCTGTTTCTATCGCTACTCGCACCGTTCCACACCATTTACAGTCAACTGTGTAACCTTTCGTTGGTATGAGCTTTACGAAACTTGTAGTTTCGGAATATTCAAATTCGGAATTTTGAGCCTTCTGGTCATTCAAAGCTCGGATTTTAAACCCCGCCCCGAAAATTGTACGAGGGTGTTTGTCGCAATCGCTCGTGTTCCTTTCATTTTTGTTGGTTGTAACGAGACAAATGTACGTAGCTAATAAACAGCTCTCGGCAGTGAAGCCGAGGCGCGTCTCCGTTTCCGCTTCGTATTAATTCTTCGACTTGAGTTTCTCGCGAGACGAGCGATAAAAGGAGGGTAGGTGGGCGAACGTGGAAAAAAAAGAAAAAAAAAACGGTCGTACCCCTGGTGGGACTCGAACCCACAATCCCCGGTTTAGGAGACCGATGCCTTATCCATTAGGCCACAGGGGCTAGTTGAGATTCGTTGATTGCGATGAAAAAGAGGCTTTGGTCGCGAAACAACGGTGGATCGCGCGATACTCGGCAATTTCGCGAGTTCCATTGAGGACAATCGATTGGCATGAACATGTCGATCAACGAGGAACGGCGGGCGCTGTGGAAAATAATAACGAGGCGAAACGGCGAGAACGAGGGTGATGAGGCAAGTTTGGAATTCGCGGATGAGATTGACTTTGAAGAGTTTGTCCGCGTAAGGGAAAACAAGTTGTCAGGGTGCGGTAAGTTTGTTGAAGAGGTGGTTGAGAAAGTGGTCGATTTTGTACAAAGGACGGCCACGAGGTGTCATCGTCGCGTTTCGAAAAGAGCTTGACGAGCTGCTCTCGAGAGCGGCAGCCTCGGAACGGAGAGATCGAAGCTCGTGTGGATGAGAGCAACCAGGCGAAAGAATCAGTTGGGATTGGAAGCAGTCGAACTAAGGAGGAGGAAATCGGTAGGTTGAGGGAAAAGCTCGGGCGGACGAGGGCCAAGCTCTATGAGGCGAAGGACATTTGCGCCGGATTGCGCAGGGAATTGAGCAAAGCCGAAAAGGTAATTCGGCACGTATACAAGGGGGGGGGGGGGGGGGAATAGGCATCGCGTCGTAAGATAATTCGAGTTGCGCAAATGTCGCAGCTGTTGCGCAGCGAGACGGGCGTCGAGAATGCGACTACGGCGAGTCTTTCGAGTCATTGGACGAACGGCGGGTGGCGCGGTAGGGCCGAACAGATCCGTCAGATGCGGCTCACCGTTTCCCAACTCCGCAGCAAATTGGCCGAGTACGAAAAATCGTCAAACTCCAGGTGTAATTTGACGGCGGGTAAATACGAAATATATACACTGAGAAAAAAAAACCTATTGAATCAAAAAAATATATTGGTTGGTTCAGATAAATGTCGATCGCGGAGTGCCACCGATATACGAGATTGTTACAATACTATAAAATATCGGAATATGTGATTGTTTCGAATAACATATTGTTTTATTTGAAAATCTCATCTGTTCTCGGAATATCTACATTATCCTTCTAACAAAATTATATTCTATTGAAATCATTCCATATACAATCCGTAGTAGCACAGTCGTGCTGTATATTGGAATCGGAAAAAATCAGAAGAAGGCTAGTTTTTTGACAGGTGGTTTTGTAGGTGCCACGGGTGCTAAAACCAAGTTTGCCTAAAAATCGGCGGGTAGGGTTTTTTTTGGGGATGGGGATGGATTAATGCCGAACTACAACCCCCACGAGGTCGGCGCCGGAAGACAAAATGTTCAGAAAAATCCGGGCTTTATTTTTGTCCATAGCGCCGAAGTCGTGGACGTTCATTTTGGGGGTGAAAAAGTGGGGCGAAATTTTAAAAAGTCAGTTTTCATCTTTCCTATTAAGGTGACCTTGAACGACCTCTAAAGACTTTAAACCCGTGCGTTTTTTATGCGGCTTGAGGTGCTCCGCAAGATGGTTGAAGAAAAATTTGTACCATTCCGTTTAAAAAAGTAGAGTTGACCTTGACGTAGCTTCAGCGCCTCCACCGATAAAATAATAGGGTGGTCCAGTATGGCGGCCTTCTCGAACACTGAAACTTTTGTCTGAAACATTTTTGGATATGATCAATAGTTTGAGTGCTATTGCTCTGTAACACTTTATGTGCCTCACCCGGTATATATATATATATATATATATATATATATATATATATATATATATATATATACGAGGGTGGGGTGAAAAGTTTCCGGCCTGACCAAGAAAAACGATGTTTAAAAATTTTTTTTTGCTTTATTTTTCAATATAATCTCCATCAACACTGATACATTTCTCATAACTGTGTTCTAATTTAGTTATACCAGTTTTAAACGTAGATTCGTCAAGCTCCTCAAAATACTGATTTACAACTTCGATAACTTCTTCGTTGCTCTTAAATCTTTTTCCGCCAAGCCATTTTTTGAGGATAGGAAACAGGTAATAGTCGCTGGGGGCTAAGTCTGGAGAGTAGGGAGGATGCGGCATCAATTCAAACTTCAATTCGTGGATTTTGGACATGGCAACAATCGACGAATGCGCTGGTGCGTTATCGTGATGAAACAAAACTTTTTTCTTCGCCAAATGAGGTCGTTTAATTTGCACCTCGTGCTTCAAACGTTGCAATAACTCTGCGTAGTATTGACCAGTGATAGTCTTACCCTTTTCAAGGTAATCAATGTGTACAATTCCTCTCGCATCCCAAAAAACAGTAGCAATAACCTTGTTTGCCGATAAAATTGTTTTTGCCTTCTTTGGGGTTGGTTCCCCTTTTCCAACCCACTGTTTTGACTGTTCTTTATTTTCAGGAGTGTAGTGGTGGACCCATGTCTCATCAACAGTTATGAACCGACGCAAAAATTCGTTTGGATTACGCCTATACAGCGCCAAATTGTCGGTAGAAATGGTTTTTCGAAGCAGTTTTTGGTCGAGCGTTAGCAAACGCGGCACCCACCTTGCACACAGCTTTTCCATGTTCAAATGGTTGTGCAAAATATTTCGCACACGTTCAGCTGACATCCTACAGGTCTCAGCTATCTCATGCACTTTCAACCTGCGGTCTTCCAACACTATTTTATGGATTTTTTCAATCATCTCTGAAGTTGTGACTTCAACGGGCCGTCCTGAGCGAGGCTCGTCAGAGGTGCTCACACGACCGATTTTAAATTCAGAGACCCACTGCTTAATAGTTTAATATGATGGGGAGGAGTCTCCTAGTGCTGAATCCATCTCTTCTTTTATTTGTTTTGGTGTAAAACCTTTCAAATGGAAGTATTTGATGACAGCACGTTTTTCCAATTTTTCCATTTTTACGAAAACAACGGAAGCGTCTAGCGCAATGTGCTCTCAAACGCAAACTAACGTAGCGATTGGGCTGAAACTGTACATCCAAGCTCGATAGGAATGTTGCTGTAGGACGCCGCTCCAAAACTAGCCCTAGTGGCACCATCTCTTGGTCAGGCCGGAAACTTTTCACCCCACCCTCGTATATATGTCGCGTGTCTCTCGATAAAGGAATCGCAGTTGAGAAGAAGGAGGTGCAGGAGACGAGGAGAGCCGACGGCGCGGTACTCGCCCGGGTAGAGATGGAACTCGAGACTTGTCGGAAGAAGTTGGGTGCAGCCGGAGCTAGGATAAAACTTTTGGAGAAAGATCTGACGTGTGAAAAAACGAATTTGGCAGTGCTCAACGAGAAAAGAATTCACGACGATCAGCTGATCGAGGCTCTTAACGTGAGGAAAATTGCGCTGCGTGTGGGCGCGTTAGGAGGGCGGAAGAAAGTGAGGTTAAAGGATGCGAGCGCACGGGTTTTACGCGCGATTTCAGGCCGAGCTCGGGGCGGTTGAGGACAAGTTTCGGGAAGGCCTGCGCGTGGCGCGCAGCGAGAAAATCAAAGCCGAGGAATCGCGGGACGAGATGCGAAATGAATTGGCAAGCGTGACCGCTCGACTGGACCTCTTTCGGGGGAAACTCGAGGAAAGAGAGGCAAAGGAGAGGTTCGCGGTGGCAGTGGCGCCCCCTCCTACGAGCCCACAAATATCCACCTATGCGTATATGAACGTGTTTTGTGTACATATATATATTTGAAGGAAGGAAAGTTTGAGGGATCGAGAGGCCGCGGAAGTCAAGTCGTTGGAAGACGAGGAGGGCAATGCCGCCGAGTACGCAGCGGCGAAAGCCGAGATACGTCGACTCTTTGACCTCGTGAGCCTCTTGAACCAACGATTGGACAAAGAGAGAAACGACACCTCTCTCCTTTCCGTAATGAATGTCTTTATTTTCGTTTAAGGGGTCTTCTCACTTTAGACTCTAAAAAGGACTATTTTCATGAATGTTTTTTTTATAGGTTTATATTATAGATATCGATATAAAAGTTGTCAATAAATACACTTTCGAAATATATTTTGAAAAATTTGTTATATGTAACCCAAACAAACTTCAAACGCGTTTTTCTCGAAACAACGTTTTTCGACGAGACGTTGATAAAATCTTCGAAACTACTGAACCCATCCTCATGAAATTTTAACCACATATTCTTGACAACTATGGCTATAGCGCATATCAAGCATTTTTTTTATTATGATATTTACTATTTTTTTTTCCAAAAACCGTGAAAAAAAAACGTTTTTTTTTCTCGAGAAATGTCCGCCATTTTGTTATTTTTGCATGTATCGAAAATCGTATGGTATGCGCTATATTAACATACTGAATAAAGAATCGTTTGATTTTTTTGTTTCGGTAGTTACATTTTTGTAACTACCATTTTCGTCTATGAATAGTGACTTAAGGGGAGGCACCTGAGTAAACGGCGAGAAAAGCAGGTAAATTTCGGGAATTTTGATCTCACAAAATAATGTTTCGATTGGATCTGGGTTTTTTTAAATTGGAAAATATGTACATTGAGGTATGTTGAGGAATTTTTTAAAATAAATTCGTTGACTGGAAGCGATTCAAACGCGATTATTGCGAAACATAGTTATTCAAAATCGGTGCCAGATGTGTCTCGAAAACGGCTTGTCCGATTTTGTCCAAATTTGGATACAATATTCTTCGATATTTTTTCTCGTTCTCCACGTAGGGGTTGTTCGTTTGATTGAACCATTGCTTTTTTATGCAACGTGTGTGCGATCCAAAATCGTCGGAAATTGGTGATTTTCGGTTATTTTTTGGAAGAAAAGTACTCAATTAAATGTTTCGGAAAATTAAGAATAAATTTGGCTATATTTGACCTATATTACATAATTTTTTCATGGAAAAATATAATAATTTTTGAGATAAAAATTCCCGAAGTTGTACCTGTTTTTCTCGCCGTTTACTCAGGTACCTCGCCTTAAGGCGGGATATACATTTAGACAGGAATAAAATAAGCAATATTGAGAGATTTTTTTAACTGAGAAATAATTATTTTACAATTATCAAACTTTAGGTATACTTCAATAGTATATTTAAGCGGTTATACCACTGTGAACGCTAAATATTTGGGTGATTTTCGGGATTTTTTGGCAGAAAAGTACTCAATTGAATGTTTCGGAAAATTAAGAATATATTTGGCTATATTTGACCTACATTACATAATTTTTTCATGGAAAAATATAATAATTTTTGAGATAAAAATTCCCGAAGTTGTACCCGTTTTTCTCGCCGTTTACTCAGGTACCTCCCCTTAAGGCAGGATATACATTTAGACAGGAATAAAATAAGCAATATTGAGAGATTTTTTTAACTGAGAAATAATTATTTTACAATTATCAAACTTTAGGTACACTTCAATAGTATATTTAAGCGGCTGTGCCACTGTGAACGCTGAATATTTGGGTGATTTTCGGGAATTTTTTGGCAGACAAGTACTCAATTAAATGTTTCGGAAAATTAACGGCGGGGTAAAGTTAATTCGGCGAAAAAAAGGCATGTTTTTAAGATTTTTTTTGGCGTAACGAATAGTGTTCGTTTATTGAAAAATTTACATATAATAAAGTAACATTTGAACAACATTCTCCTAAATTTGCATTGCAAAATATTCAAAATTGAGCGAGTGAAAATTAAACCCCGGAGGCGCCTCGAAAAAAAGTTGGTTTGCGGTGTGCACCATAACTCGCAACAGAATCATTTCAAAGAAAAAAATCAAAATGCATTTGTTAAAGGAGATGTTTCTCGAGGTAATGACGGGAGGATTTTTTTTTTCGATTTTTCAATTTTTCGTAGCACTTGGGAGCCAAAAACCCGATTTTCGCTAAAAAAAATCGGCTAATTTGTTGTTGAAAAATTAGTGATTATTAAAAAAAACAAAAAAGCTCTCGACAATACCTGGTGAATTAGGTGAAGAAGTACTGTGCAAAATTTCAAAGCGATTGGTCCAGTAGATTTTGAGTTATCGTGCACACGGACTTCAAATATGACAAGTCTCAGAAAAACGGTTTGAAAAACGCAGAAGAGAAGAGAACGGCATGGAGCAATAGGCGCTCAAATACTCATAACTTCGTCAATTTTACTCCGATCGACTTGAAATTTTAACACAATATTCTTGATATATTATGCATTCATTTAAAAAATAAAAAAAAATGAAAAAAAAAGAATTTAAATACTTTACCCCGCCCTTAAGAATATATTTGGCTATATTTTACCTATATTACATAATTTTTTCATGGAAAGATATGGAGATCCAAGCGACTATGCGCTGCCTTCGGAGGCGCCAAAAAAAAGTTCTTCACTGCTGACATGATTCTGGCCGATTAAGTAGCTGAAACTGAAAAAGGAAAAAATGCCGTTAAGGGAGCTTTCCAGTGTGACAGCCCGAAAAATCGCTGTTTTTCGCGATTTTTTTTTAAAGAAAAAATAATCTAATCGGTCTGGTTTTTTTTTGTATATTAATTGGGTATTGAAGAATACAAAACAATTTTTTTAAGATCGATTTATTTATTAATTAATATCTATAAAAACGATGAAACAATTGTTGCAGAAAATGCACTTGGATGTGGTGTCCACGTTGGGGGTCACAATTTTGATCTGAAACAAAAAACACAAAAAGATTATTGATCGGTATATAATTGGCTTTCGTGCTATGGAGGCTTTTTTTTTTTGCAAAAATGGCGCCCTTTTGAACAAAAAGTATCGATTTTAGCATTTTTTTTGGCAGTTTTTTTTACAAAAAAATAGGAAGATGTCAAAAAAAAGCTTCAACAGCACGATAAACAATAACGTTAAGAATATTGTGTAAAAAATTCAACTCGATAGCTTTAAAACTCTGCCCTCCAAGTTGGACACCGTTTTGAAAAATGCTGTTTCGAGAAAAACGCGTTCAAAGTTTCAAGTGAGGACATTTTAGGTAAATCGTTTACTTACGGTCAATCAGCGATGCCAAAGAAGCGATGGGAAGAGTGTATACTATTCGATAAAGCAAAAAAAAAAAAATCGATTTTTTGAAAATTTCACACTGGAAAGCTCCCTTAAACTGGAAGGTATTTCCTGTACAATGACGTAGGATTTTCGAAAAATATCAAAATCTAACAAAATGGCGTGGTTATGAAAAAAGTCTGTTTTTTGCCTATAAAATGGTCACTTTTTTTCAATGCCAAATCGTCAATTTTCATCCAATCAAAAATATCCTACCTCATTGTAGAGTAAATATATTCAAGAGTACTCAGTTCAAATTTCAAGTCAATCGGATAATTGCACTTTGAGTTACAATGTCAGCAAATTTGAAAAATCTCATTTCATATTCTTGAAAGTATAAAAATCTTGAAATTATCAAAATCTCCTCTCATATTCTTGAAAGTATAAACGGTCGAAAAAGGCACAAAAAAATCTATATTTTTAAAGTGTCACACTGGTATAGCCCCTTAAGTATACAAAACAATTTTTATTAAATTAATTCATCATCAAAATGAGTAGCTTCCCGTAAACTTTGATTTGCAAAAAAGTTCAAACATTTCTTCAGTTAGAACATGTATAGATTCTATGTGACGGTAATTAAAATGAAGAAAATGCAAATTTAAGAAAATGGCACGTAGTTACAAAAAAATCAATATTTCACGCAATATTTCTGTAAAATGTTGATTAAAAAAGTCGTTGTTTTTTTCCATTTTTTCAAAAACAATTCTCGTCAAGTAGAAGGTACCAATATTATCAATATTTCGACCAAGTAACGTTCGAAGTTTTTTCGAATTTCGCTTTGAAACTTTGGGAAAATATTCGGCATATATAGTTCTATCGTTTAAAGAAGAAAAAACGAAATCGATTTTTCTATCGTTGTAAATGTATATCCCGCCTTAAGGGGGAATATCAGTGTGAAAAAAAATCGATTTTTTGTTTTGCTTAAATGGATAGTATTGGCCTTTAAGAATAGCCTACAAATTTTCAAAACAATATTCGGCTTAGGGGTATTCGAAATTGGCGCCAAGCGTCGACGCTCTCAGAGCTCTCTATACGGGCCTTTCTATACTTTAAACGCGTTTTTCTCGAAACCATGTTTTTTGACCTGGTTGACAGCATAACTCTGTCAAATTTTGTCCAATCGACTTCATTCAAAAAGGATTCTCTTCAGAATACTTATCGCTTTCGTTGCATCGTAGAGGTTTTTTTTTTAATTGTTTACTTTTTTTATTAACAATGTACTGCAAAATTTTTGTGTAAAATTCGATTTTTTTTAAATGGCCGCCATCTTTTTTCTAACCAAAATTTTCACATTTCCTACGATGCTGCGATATCTATACTATTATGATTTAATAATCTTTTTGAATTTTTGATTTCACATGCTTACTGTGGCACTTATGATGTCAACCGTCGGGGAGTCTTTTTTTGAGACGCTATTTTGCGACCGCTCCTCTGCTTAATAAAATGTACTAAAAATAAAAATAAAAATTTCCCTGTATGCTTCATTACTTCAATAATTAATACACAAAATTTCAAATAATTTGATCGAGCCGTTTTGTCAAAAAAAAATCCCTAAAAATACTTCATTTTTCAGCCGGTCACACTGATATTTTCCCTTCAAGGGCTACCAGTGTGACACTTTCAAAAAATCATTTTTTTTCTATTCCGCCAGTTTATACTTTCAAGAATATCATTATAATTTATATCATTTATATCAATATCATTTTATCTTGCAAAAATCGATAGTTAAAAAATCTCGAAATGAGATTTTTCAAATTTGCTGACATTGTAACTCAACGAGCAATTATCCGATTGACTTGAAATTTGAACTGAGTACTCTCGAATATATTTACTCCACAATGACGTAGGATATTTTTGATTGGATGAAAATTGACGATTTGGCATTGAAAAAAACGACAATTTTGTAGGCATGAAAACAGACGTTTTTTTCATAACTACGCCATTTTGTTGGATTTTTATATTTTTCGAAAATCCTACGTCATTGTACAGGAAATACCTTCCAGTTAAACGACATTTTTTCCTTTTTCGGTTTCGGCTACTCAATCGGCCGGAATCATGTCAGCAGTGGAGGAACTTTTTTTTTTGGCGCCTCCGAAGGCGCTCAATGTTTTTCTATGAAAAAAATTATGTAATATAGGTCAATTATAGCCAAATATATTCTCAATTTTCCGAAACATTTAATTGAGTATTTTTCTTCCAAAAAATTCCCGAAAATCACTCAAATTTTCAGCGTTCACACTGGTATGGTGAACTTAAATAAATAATTATTTTTTTAAATAATTAATTAATTTTTTAAATAAATAAATAAATAATTGAATTTATAATTTTTAAATTATAAATAAATAATTAATTTTTTTTTCGAAAGTCCATTTATCAAGTGTAACAACTTTTATATCAATATCTATAATATAAACCTACCAAAAAATGCCTGAAAATACCTTCAAATTTGCTGACATTGTAATTCAACGAGCAATTATCCGATTGACTTGAAATTTGAACTGAGTACTCTTGAATATATTTACTCCACAATGACGTAGGATATTTTTGATTGGATGAAAATTGACGATTTGGCATTGAAAAAAACGACAATTTTATAGGCATGAAAACAGACGGTTTTTTTTCATCACTACGCCATTTTGTTGGATTTTGATATTTTTCGAAAATCCTACGTCATTGTACAGGAAATACCTTTCAGTTAAACGACATTTTTTCCTGTTTCGGTTTCGGCTACTCAGTCGGCCGGAATCATGTCAGCAGTGGAGGAACTTTTTTTTTTGACGCCTCCGAAGGCGCTCAATATTTTTCTATGAAAAAATTATGTAATATAGGTCAATTATAGCCAAATATATTCTCAATTTTCCGAAATATTTAATTGAGTATTTTTCTTCCAAAAAATTCCAGAAAATCACCCAAATTTTCAGCGTTTACACTGGTATGGTGAACTTAAATAAATAATTAATTTTTTTAAATAATTAATTATTTATAAATAATTAATTAATTTTAAATAAATATTTTTTTTAATAAATAAATAAAAAATTGAATTTATAATTTTTAAATTAAAAATAAATAATTAATTTTTTTTTTCGAAAGTCTATTTATCAAGTGTAACAACTTTTATATCAATATCTATAATATAAACCTACCAAAAAATGCCTGAAAATAGCTTTCTTAGCGTCTCAAGTGAGAATACCCCTTAAAGTCAAAGAAAACCTCGCGCGTCCGTATTTTTTTTAACTCGTTACGCAGGAGTCACTGCGTCGGGAGAGGATCAATTGCGCGAAACTCGAGACGAAAGTGCAGCGATTGGAAATGGGCAAAAAATTGGGCGTTTACGGAAGCGGGCTGAGAGGAGTCGGCGGTGGTTCTCAGGTCGATTCGAACGGCGGAAGCGCCGATTATTCCGACGAGACGCGTTTCAGGTGAGCGCTTGAGACACGCGGGAAAGCACTGTTTGTCTCGTAGTTGAATGGCTAATAACTTGGAAAAGTGTACGCACACGCAAAGGCTCGAGTTGCTGGAGGAGGAACGTCTCGCCCTCGGAGCAAGATTGGAAAGAATTGAGCGGGAAAAGGCCGCCGACTTGGCCATTTACAAGCAGATGCTCGAACAAACGAGGGCAACCTTTCGAGAGGCTTTGAGGTAAATTTGAGAAACGCCCACCGTGCGCGACGCAAACATTTTCAACGAAAAAAAAAAAAAAAAAAAAATCATGCGATAAGCTTTTTTGTTTTCTCGTAAAACAAAGAGCGCGTAATCGTGGCGTAATTTTATATAACTCGTGTGTTTGCCGAAGCGCGCGGGTACATATTCGAGGGCCGTAAATTAATTTTTTTACATACGCCGCGAGATTGGCCGCTCTCGATGTTTTTTTTTTTTTTTTTCATCTTGTAGACAAGCTCGAATATTATTATTTTTTAGTCGCGACGGGAAACGGGTATTTCGAAGCAGATCGGTTGTCGCTTCTCGAGAATGAGTTACTGCCCTTTCGCGGCTCTGCTACTGAGGCAAACGCACACACGTATCGCGACACGCGCGCGAGTCAACGGGAAAATAACGACGAGAGCGAGTTGAAATTTTCAGCCTATTTTGAAGGCCTTTGACTCTGCATTTGAGGCTCACTTGAGAACACTCGTTGTTACAAGTTCTACCGTAGGCCTCATAATGTCACGCAAATTAATTTTTTTGCTCCTCCCTTGCTGCTGGTAAGCCTCATACTTCCGACCGAGTCCAAGTAGCTACAGCTCCTATTCTCATTACGCTTGAACCTACCGAGCACCTGTATCGTTCGACGAAACGTATCACGGGATGATAAATAATAATTCATTTACCAATTTACCGATTTACAATTTACTAATTTACCATTTACCAATTTACCAATTTACAATTTACCAATTTACAATTTACCAATTTACAATTTACCAATTTACAATTTACCAATTTACAATTTACCAATTTACAATTTACCAATTTACAAGTTACCAATTTACAATTTACCAATTTACAAGTTACCAATTTACAATTTACCAATTTACAAATTACCAATTTACAGTTTACCAATTTACAATTTACCAATTTACAATTTACCAATTTACAGTTTACCAATTTGCAATTTACCTATTTACAATTAACCAATTTACTGTTCACCAATTTAAAATTTACTAATTTACAAGTTACCAATTTACAAGTTACCAATTTACAATTTACCAATTTACAAGTTACTAATTTACAATTTACCAATTTACAATTTACCAATTTACAGTTTACTAATTTACAAGTTACCAATTTACAATTTACCAATTTACAGTTTACTAATTTACAAGTTACCAATTGACAATTTACCAATTTACAATTTACCAATCAACAATTTACCAATTTACAATTTCATTTACCATTTACCATTTACCAATTTACAATTTACCAATTTACAATTTACCAATTTACAATTTACCAATTTACAATTTACCAATTTACAAGTTACCAATTTACAGTTTACCAATTTACAATTTACCAATTTACAAGTTACCAATTTACAGTTTACCAATTTACAATTTACCAATTTACAATTTACCAATTTACAATTTACCAATTTACAATTTACCAATTTGCAATTTACCTATTTACAATTTACAGTTTACCAATTTACAATTTACCAATTTACAATTTACCAATTTACAATTTACCAATTTACAATTTACCAATTTACAATTTACCAATTTACAATTTACCAATTTACAATTTACCAATTTACAATTTACCAATTTACAATTTACCAATTTACAAGTTACCAATTTACAGTTTACCAATTTACAATTTACCAATTTACAAGTTACCAATTTACAGTTTACCAATTTACAATTTACCAATTTACAATTTACCAATTTACAATTTACCAATTTGCAATTTACCTATTTACAATTTACAGTTTACCAATTTACAATTTACCAATTTACAATTTACCAATTTACAAGTTACCAATTTACAAGTTACCAATTTACAATTTACCAATTTACACTTTACTAATTTACCATTTATCAATTTACCAATTTACAATTTCATTTACGATTTACCATTTACCAATTTACCAACAACCGAAAGTAAATCAATAAAATTGACGCGATTTAACGTGTCTGAAACTGGAATTCATTCATCAACATTTTACAACTGTTCCAGGTTATAAAATTGAAATAATAATCGCAACGCGGATTGTCTCATTGTCAATGCACACAAATGTAAATCGTTGCCATATTTCCGATAGTAATACCCCACGTGATATTCGTTGCATGGCAAGCAAATAAAAATGTCGAGCTAACGAAATAAAAATTCTCTCTCCATTAACGACAAACGTATTACGATGTACCAACTTTTGCACGATCGCACAGCGTTCACGCGTACAACTACATTCAATTTGCATTTGGCGATAATTACAACGTGAAAGCTTGACAAAACGATGGTTGAAAAATAATTTATTTGAATATTTTTTGAGCTGCTTTTGCCACATCGTAACTATTACGACGTCTGTGCAGCGTTATGGATAGTTGCTGTTTATCATTGTTAAATTATGGGAACAATCAAATGTTCAGTCGGTAAAAAAAATATTATGAATATACAAATTTTCGTCGATACAGATTTCATTACAAAATTTCGGTGTCTGAATAGAAATAAACCTGCGAAATTATCGCTTGACGTCATGAATATACAATAAACAATCAAAATAGAGTATACTCTAGCTTTAGCCCAGTGATATAGCATTTTTTGCGAAATATTCGTAAGTGAAGGGCGATAATTTTGAGTCGAGTATATACACTGCTCCAAAAAATTAAAGGAACCGAAAATTTCGTCAATTTTTGTTTTTTTTCTGGAAGCGCTGTAGTTATGTGAAAAATGGTCGTATCGAGATGAAAAAAAGAATTTTGAAGACATTTTACAAAAACTTTTGATTAATTTCTTTTTCCAAAACTTAGAAAAAAATTACCACGAAAAGATTAGTTGAAAAAAAATGTTACTCGTTTTCTTCTTCCAAAAAAATATCAGTTTTGAAAAACACTGTTTTTTGTAACCCCAATAACCTTTGCAGAAAATATCGAGAATCAATCGAATACAAGTTCTCAGATCCACTAGTGAATACAGCATCGAAATAAAAATAGTATCAACTTTTAAATATAATAAAATAATAATTTTTAAATAAAAATAGCATCAACTTTTAATTAAGGAAAGATGAGCGAAATTATGGTGCGCCAAGGCCGAAACGTGTCAAAAATAAGTCAGTATTGTTTCCTGAAATGTTTTACACATTAATGAAAAAATTAAAACATTTCTTTTAATTTTTCGATTTTTTGTCATTTGTCAAATTTTAGTTTTTTAAATTTAACAAGCAACTAGTGCAAAATTGTGTGAAAAGTTGAAAATTGGTCTTTTTATTTTTATGATGACTACACTGTAAAAAATGATATGAAATTTACAATACATTTAAGATAAAAAGGAATTGAATTTTACGAACTCAGTAGATGAAATTAAATTTGAAACACTTGTACCGTAAATTCAAAACAGGAACATGAAATTCTAACGTGGATATAGAATTTGAGAAACGCAACATGGAATTTCAAAAACAAGTTTGTAAATTTATGGACAATGTATTGCATTAACCCGTGTCTTCCTTTGAAAATTACTACAGATGTGTAATAAATCAACTATAAAAAACAGAGCATTGAAAATACAAAACAAGTTTGATATTTATTTACAGCTGCCTGAAAAATATAATATATGTGAAACTGAATTTTACGATACGTACAATGCATGATCACAACAGATTTATTTAAAAGAGCGAAACTGGAATTGAAAAACAAATTCATAAACGCTGATGAAAATCACATGAATCAATGTGAAAATTATATTAAATTTACACTACATTTAAGGCACAAAAGAATTTAATTTTACGAACTCAGTAAATGAAATTGAATTTAAGACACTCGTACCGTAAATTTAAAACAGGAACATGAAATTCTAACGTGGATATAGAATTTAATAGATGCAACATGGAATTTCCAAGACAAAAGCCACTGAGAATAACAATTGTTTGTCAAAAACAAATCACAGTTAAGTTGAATTTAACGTGTTCGTATATCAATATCGAAGAAACATTTCATGATTTTCATAATTATTGACCCGGACGATATCTCAAAATCACATGAATTTCAGTTACATGCGTCTTTTTTTTCGCAAAATTTACCGCTCTTTGGGAATTTTTTTGTGAAGAAAGTATACAACGGAAAACTTGTGAAAGTTGGCATATAGTTTTATTGATCTGTTTACTACATACAAAATTTTTTTTAAACAATTTCATCAAAAAATCCGTCTCCCACCCCCCTCGACGCGCGATGGTCCTTTTTTGATGGTGTGCACGATTACAGCCTTCACGTTCATCCTGCAACAAAAACCCAAAAAGCATTTTACTTTAGACACATATAGCTATCGTTCGATTAAGGGGAAAAAAAAATTGACGATTTGGTGACGTTTTGAACTTGAAGTATCGGTTTTTCGAAAAAAATTGATCGATTTTTTGTTATAAATAAAAAACTATTAAACGTATTGCTTTTTTGCTTCATCAAACGATAAAAGGATGTCAGCTGAGCATTCTGTCCAAATTTGAAGGCAATCGGTTGAATAGTTTTTGAGAAATCGTGCACACCATCAAAAAAGGACCATCGCGCGTCGAGGGGGGTGGGAGGCGGATTTTTTGATGAAATTGTTTTAAAAAAAATTTTTATGTAGTAAACAGATCAATAAAACTATATGCCAAGTTTCACAAGTTTTCCGTTGTATACTTTCTTCACAAAAAAATTCCCAAAAAACGGTAAATTTTGCGAAAAAAAAAAGACAATCCCCCCTTAAGGCGTTAGCCCCACTTGTAACGCAAAAGAAAAGGCCTTTTTCATGAATTTTTTTAAAGAAAACTACAAAACTTTTTTAATCGATCAATATACCATCTTAAAGAACACATCTTGAAGAACTTTCAGTAATTTTTTTATTGAAAAATATTACATTGTCTAGTGGCAAATGGCCGTCAATGAAATAATGTTTTTATATACACGGTTTGCGGTGACCAACATTGCGGCGAAGTGGATCTTCTGAAAAAAATAATGCGGATGGATTTAGTGAAATATAAGTATAAACTAGTCTTTAATCGAAGGATTTTAAAAAATATTCATTTTTCACAAAATGGCGGACAGTAAAAGTTAATGGTTCGATTTTAACGAAAAAAACGGCCGTTTTTTGGCTATAAAACGGCCATTTGTTTCGAAAAAAAAAATCGAACGATTAAAGACTACATTTTTATGTATTAAATAAGCCTGCAAAATTTCAAGAAGATCGGTTCATTAGTGTTCGAGTAATCTTGGTCACCGACTTCAGAAATGCCATTTTGAGAAAAACGCGTTTTGAGTTTCAATTTCCGGTCGTTTACACAACGGATTATTCTCTTTCAACGCTCATATCTCAGTCAATTTTGTTCGGATCGACTTGAAATTTTCAGGACATATTCTCAGATACTTATACTTCAAAAAAATGCAATAAAAAAAATCGATTTTTTCAAAATCGCAAGTGGGGGTAACCCCTTAACCAATTCAGATATTTGCTTAATATTTTTCAATGAAAATAAAATATTAATATTTCAACGAATAATTTACTTGAAAATCAATATCGGATATGGTGAAAAAATAACATATTTACTCAATAAAATTTTTATCTAAATCAAACGAGCGAAATTCAATTTTTCTTGTGTACTCGAATCAACAATATTCATGTTATGAATTGAAACGCTTTTTTTGTTCGTTGCAGAAAATGCATTCAAAACTATATAATTTGTTCGCGATAATTTTTTAGATAGTTTCAAAAATTATTGTTCTCGGCTAATAATATATCTTTTGAATGAAAAAAAAACGTTTAATTGTATCATGATATCAACGTCAATAGCATTTTGTTTGGACTAATAAATCCGATTATTTACACCGACAATTTTACAATTGAATCGACGAAATTTCATTCAATAACACCAATGATATTGGATGAATGATTTTTGAAAAAAAATCGATTTTTTCAAAATCGCAAGTGGGGGTAACCCCTTAAGCAGCATTGGAGGCTGCCAATACACTTGGAGCCGTGACCGCTTGCCCGTGCACTGGTTTGCGCGTCAACCTCGGAGTGGGAGGCAGTTTTTCTGAGTTTCCGATGGTAATACAACTGAAACTCAGCCGAATATTGCCGCTTGTATCGGCCCAGGTTTTCCGCAGTTTTCAAAACCCAAACTCTGGGGGGAGGACGCTGGAAGGAATGTAGAGAGGGAACTATGGAAGTATTGTGAATGATGGAAGCAATAAAGGAGGGGATGGTAAAAGAAAAAAAAATACATACGTGCAGTGATTTCACTGCATTTAAATTTTATTATTCAAGTATTCAATATTAATTATGGGATAAAGCTGCGAATAAATCATATACACAAGTATCACGAAAGCATCATACAGTACATGAATTGAGTGGTTTTAATTTGATAATTTTTACATAAAAACGTATTGCAATTATCAATTTCTAAAATAAACTTCCTACTTAGGATCAGTAATTTTAATACACACCCGTATATTGATATTAGCAAGTGGTTCTTGAATTTAATATACACTCGTATTTTGATATCAGCAAATGGTTCTTGATTTCAATATATTGGGTTGGTCCAAAAATCTTGCAACACTTTTTTTCAATTAAAATATTTTCCCTAATAACGAAGTTCGAGAACATTCGAGAATAGGAAATACAAGAATGGTCTAGAACCTTCCATGCCGCAGGATATATAAGCGAGTCAGTTGTTCCGTAGAGTCAGTATGAGCAAAGATGGATCAACGTGCACTTCGAGCAATCGCATATTACGAATTTTTGCAACGACATTCTGCAAGAGCCGCAGCCCGTAATATGTGCAGTGCGTTCAAGGCTAGTGTAGTTAATTATTGAACGGTTTCCTGTTGGTATCAGCGTTTTCATTCTGGCGATACATCTTTTGAAGACAAACCTTGGTCCGGCAGGGAATCGATTGTGGACGATGAAGAACTGCGAGCACTTATAAAGGCAAAGCCTAATATGTCGTCACGAGAATTAGCCAACAAACTCAACTTCAGTCATCCTACGATCCTTCGACATTTACAAGAGATGGCATATAGGAAAGTTGTTTCGTCTTGGATACCGCAAAATCTCAGCGAATCAAACAAAGCAACACGCATGTCCATCTGTCTTTCACTCCTGCATCGTGTGCAAAGAAAGGATTTTCTTCAAGAAATAGTCACTGGGGATGAAAGCTGGGTGTTGTATGTTAATCACACGCGCAAGCGTCAGTGGCTACCGAAAGGGGAAAAACCAGAACCGACCCCTAAACGGCCCCGTGAAATGAAGAAAGTTTTACTCTGTTGGTGGGATTCTGAGGGCACGCTCTATTACGAATTTTTGCCAACCAATACCACAATACAGGCAGAGATTTATTCTGCAGAACTGCAAAAGGTGGCTAAAATTATGAAACAGAAAAGGCGTAAACGTCTTCAAGTTCGGCTTCTCCATGACAATGCTCGACGCCACGTCGCTAAGATGACACAAGAAACTATTTCGCAGCTAGGATGGGAAGTTCTACCACGCCCACCGTGTTCACCAGACTTAGCACCTACCGACTATCAGCTGTTTCGAGCTTTGAAGAACTATTTACGGGATAAAAAATTTCATCATCTGTCCGATCTCAAAAATAAATTGGACGACTTTCTTAAGGGGTAAGGCCACTGTAAATTTTTTGAAAAATCGATTTTTTTTTATTGGCTTAAAAAATAGTTTAAACCCTCTAGAATAAGAAAAAAAAGGTCCTGTGCGACGTCTTTTTTTAATTTTTTCCAATAAAAAACTATTCGCAAAACTTTAAACGCGTTTTTCTCGAAACATGGTTTTTCAAAATGGCACGCAGCATAACTCGAACAATTTTCATTTTTTTTACTTGAAATTTTAACCAGATGTGAACATTTACATTATCTTGAGAATGTCGATCGGAATTTTCAAGAACTTTATTTATTGATTTTTTATTAACAAAAAACTTGCCGTTTTTTTCGTCAAAAATCAATTTTTTTTTCAAACGCACGCCAAATCCACAAAAATTGATACTTTTTAAAATCCGATCGACATTCTCTAGCTATAGCCCTCTAGATTAATGGTTTTTTTTTGTTCTAGATTCAAAAGTGCACCAGTGGTGCTGCGTGCCGCGGAGCCCTGGAAGCAAAACATGTCCCGGGAAGATAGCTGTGGAACCGCCATTTTGTTTTTTTTTACTGTAAAAAAATTTTATAATAAAGTTTAATGTATGCCCGATAACACCATTAAAAGTTTTTTTTCAAATACCTTCAATTTCGGGAGCAAAAAATTAGTGAAAAAACCTTTTTTTGGGCCGTTACAGTGGCCTTACCCCTTAATTCATGACCAAAAGAATTCTGGTCTGCGGGCGTGCAAAGTCTACCAGAGCGTCGAGCAAGAGTTGTAGATGCAGAGGGAACCTACATTACTGAATAATCGTTTATTGTTAAAATAAAATATTTTTCTTTCTTATTCGTGTTGTGTGTTGCAAGATTTTGGTACCAACCCAATACTTGGATGTGATTATTTCTTCACACGTGCATTATTTTTCAAACGCACAATTGTATTAATATTACGGAACTACACTTTCATTTTTCAAATAACCTGTTTTGGAATTTCAAAATCGTATCTGAAATTTCATAAGCGGTATACGCATAAAAACTTCCTCCACTTGTATATTCATTTTCATACAGAAATTTTTCACAGCGTACACGATTTTTAGAAAAAAATACTTGTTCCTTTAATTTTTTATAAAACGTTGATCAATCGTTCCTTAAAAACGTTTCGATGAATCAATTTGACAATTTACAGGGCTATAGGGGGTACATTAAGCTGAAAAAAAAACCTGGCACCATCAATCTTTCCATCAATGTTTGTAAAGTAGTCGTAGATTTACTGCGAAACCATAAAAAGTCATTTTTTTGTACTTTTTTTCAAACTGATGCAAATGATGAAATTCTTTTTTGCTCGAAAACTTCAAAATGCTTTTTTAATCTCGATACGACCATTTTTCACGTAGATACAGCACTTAAAAAAACACTTAAAAAATTGAAGAAATTTTCTGTTCTTTTAATTTTTTGGAGTAGTGTATTTTTTCAACTATCGATAAGGTAAAACGATAATTCGTAAAAACTATTTGGAGAGCAAACTTGAAATATTTGCAAGGAAAAATGAAATTTTGTAGGTGCGATTTCTCACCGAACAAGTTCTTCGAAATAAATCATTTCGGGAGGTGGTCAAATTCCGAATTGTAATAATAAGTAATTGAGGTAGAACTCTCAGTTGAGTATTTTATTTTCTTTCGGATTTGTGCAATATTCTATGCATTTGGTAGACCCCGGCTGTGATGTCTCGTATGTCAATGTACGCGTAATAACATTTATACGTGTGGCATTCACGAAATGTTTATCGACATCTCCTTCTTGGCGTCTAAAAGTGGAAAAAAGGGAAAATTCGTTCCCGTTCGAGACATCAAGTAGCAGTTAATTATGCATTAAGGCCCTATACACGCGATTTCGCCGATTTTCGAAGGTACTTTTCTAGACGCGGTTAAAAAAAATTACGCATATATTGACATTTTTTTACAGATCATTTATGCACATGGTTAAGTATATGTAAAAAAAAATAGAAATATTAACAAATGACGGAGATATAACATAATAGAGCAATGTATTGTTATTGAAAGTTCTCGGCATCGATGTGGGTGTCTAAAAAAAATAAACATATTTATAATTGCATAATGAATGTACCTTCAGTGTGAACCAACAATATTATTTTTTCAAATTATTACAATAAAAATTCGATACTTAAATTTTTTTACTCAATTTTCTGTCGGTATTTTATTTTTTATATTTTTTTGTGTCATTGAAATTTTTGTTTCTGTAGTTCACACGGTAGGTGATGATACTAAGAATGTATTGTTAGTGAAAGTTCTCGGTATCGATGTGGGTGTCTAAAAAAAAATTTGTTTACTCAATTTTCTGTCGGTATTGTATTTTTTATATTTTTTTGTATCATTGAAATTTTTGTTTCCGTAGTTCACACGATAGGTGATGATACTAAGAATATGTTGTAAAAATTTCGAAGCGATCTGAACCTTCGTTCAAGAGTTAGAACTTTCGCAAGGTTCAAAAAAGTGAATCGTGGAAAAACGGCTTTGAAGTTCGCGGTCGGGCGCGCCGCACGGTATCAATTGTAAATGCAGTCTTACCTCATTTAACAGCTTTGCAGAATTTTTCAATTCTGTAAAGCTTAAAATATTCCTAACCGTTCAGGCTAATGGAATCGAAAATAAAAAAAAATGAAAATTTTTGAAATTTTTCGCGTATATAAGGCCTTAAGGCGGGATATACAACGATGAAAAAAAATTGATTTCTTTTTTCTTTTCTTTAAACGATAGAACTATGTATGTAGAATATTTTCTGAAAGTTTCAGAGCGAAATTCGAAAAAACTCGAAACGTTTCAGCCCGTCAACGCTGTACCTCGTCGCGCCGCAGGTAGAAGCGAGAGTGCGGAAGTGCAGGCAGAGATAGGCAAAAAGTAATTGAATTAACAATCGACAATTTCATTGAAAACTGTGATTAATCATTTGATTACTTTGTAACAATTTACTTATGTAATTAGTTACCACAAGTAGCTCGCGAAATTTAACTCAATTCCTATGTAAACTTCAAACGCGTTTTTCTCAAAACCGCATTTTCACAATTGGCGTGCAGGATTACTCAAAAACTATATTAAGGGGGGGTAAAGTATTAAAAAATTTTTTTTCATTTTTAAAAAATTCATTTCATTTTTATTAAATTTTTATTAAATCATTTTTATTAAATTTAAATTTTTATTAAATTTTTATTAAATTTTAAATGAATGCATAATATATCAAGAATATTGTGTTAAAATTTCAAGTCGATCGGAGTAAAATTGACGAAGTTATGAGTATTTGAGCGTCTATTGCTCCATGCCGTTCTCTTCTCTTCTGCGTTTTTCAAATCGTTTTTCTGAGACTTGTCATATTTGAAGTCCGTGTGCACGATAACTCAAAATCTACTGGACCAATCGCTTTGAAATTTTGCACAGTACTTCTTCACATAATTCACCAGGTATTGTCGAGAGCTTTTTTGTTTTTTTTTTAATAATTAATAATTTTTCAACAACAAATTAGCCGATTTTTTTAGCGAAAATCGGGTTTTTGGCTCCCAAGTGCTACGAAAAATCGAAAAATCGAAAAAAAAAAAATCCTCCCGTCATTACCTCGAGAAACATCTCCTTTAACAAATGCATTTTGATTTTTTTGTTTCAAATGATTCTGTTGCGATTTATGGTGCACACCGCAAACCAACTTTTTTTCGAGGCGCCTCCGGGGTTTAATTTTCACTCGCTCAATTTTGAATATTTTGCAATGCAAATTTAGGAGAATGTTGTTCAAATGTTACTTTATTATATGTAAATTTTTCAATAAACGAACACTATTCGTTGCGCCAAAAAAAAAATCTTAAAAACATGCCTTTTTTTCGCCGAATTAACTTTACCCCGCCGTTAAGCCAATTGAGTTGAAACTTGGCAGAAATGTCGATAATATTGCTACCTTCCAGGTGACGAAAATTGTTTTTGAAAAATTAGACAAAAAAACTAGTTTTTTAATCCAAATTTTAAAGAAATTTGTCGTGAAATGTTGATTTTTTTTTTATAATTGCGTGGTATTCTCTTAAATTTGCATTTTCTTCATTTCAATTATTGTCAAATAGAAACTACACATGTTCCAACTGAATTTTTTTTGTAAATTTCTTTGCTAATCAAAGAAGTAAAAAATTGTTATGTACACTTAAATATATTATTAAAGTATACTTGCAATTTGATAAATGTCGAAAAATTACTTCTTGGTTTGAAAAATCTCTCAAAATTGCTCGGTTTTTTTCGTCTGATTGTATATCCCGCCTTAAGGGGTCTTCTCACTTTAGACGCTAAAAAAGTCTATTTCATGAATTTTTTTTGATAGGTTTATATTATAGATATTGATTTAAAAATTGTTACACTTAAAATTCGCTTTCGCAATACAGTAAAAAAAATTGTTATGTATTTATGTAACCGAAACAAACTTTATACGCGTTTTTTTCGAAACAACGTTTTTCGACGGCTTGTTAATAAAATCTTCGACCCTACTGAACCGATCCTTATGACATTTTAACCACATATCCTTTACAACTATAGCGGTAGCGGGGCCTGGTTCAAATTCCGAACTTTGAATGCGCCGACCGTTTGAAATTCCAAATTTTAATCTTCCGAAATTCAAGATGGGGCTGAGTTGAAATTCCGAACTTTGAATGGTCAGAACGCTCAAAACTCCGAAAGAATAGTACCTCGAAAGATTAAAGCGCCGAAAGAATTTTACACAAAAGACCAAAACTCCGAAAATCTTATCACCGTCAAAATTATTCGGCTATGGGAGTTTTGAAAGTTTTAAAATTTTCAATAAATCGACGAATTATTTCAACAATTTTATTTTATTTTAACGTGATTGTGCGACAATTTTGAAATTTGTCTAGACAATGTTATACGTTCAGATTTTCGGAATTTTGGTCTTTCGTGTACAATTCTTTCGAAGTTTTGATCTTTCGGGGTAGTATGTTTCCGGAGTTTTGAGCGTTCTGATCATTCGAAGTTCGGAATTTCAAGCCGGCCCCCGCGACCCAAAAATTTCGATATTTACTATTTTTTTGCCACAAACGGTGAAGAAAAACACGTTTTTTTTGTTTTTTCGAAAAATGTCCGCCATTTTGTTATTTTTGCATATGTAAAAAATCGTATGACATGCGCTATAGCCATTAAAATACTGAATCTATAACCGTGTGAGTTTTTTGTTCCGGATAATCCATCTCTGACATTTCATCAACAGCGCAGATCTACAATTTTTTGGACATTTTTTAACTACCGTTTTCGTCTATAAATAGTGAATTGAACAATTTTATTTAAATTTAGTTCGAAAGTGTATTCATGAAGTGTAAACATTTTTATATCAATATCTATAATATAAACCTATCAAAAAAATGCATGGAAATAGTTTTTTTCGCGCCTAAAGTGAGAAGACCCCTTGAATTCGAAGCTACTATACTACCTTTATCTCCTACCATCGTGAGGAGCTGCATGGTCAAAATAGTCCGAAAATTTCGACTCGGGGAACGAAACGAAAAAGAATAAGAGAAATAATGAAAAGCTCTCGCGCCGCGCATACGCCTATCGCGGAGATGGCGAAGGCGAACCGCGGGGCGCGGGGGTGACCCACTGCGCTCGTGTATTAGGAAAGGGCCCTCGCGCGTAGATATCGGTGCTGCTCGCGATCTCGCTCAACGCTTCGAACACACATCTCCCTCTCTCTCGCTCTCTTTGCACACGTATATGAGCGTTTAACCCGATAAGAAAGGTGCCCGGGACGTCAGGTGGGTTGGCACAGGTATATGAACCAACGCGCCTCACACTCCACGTCACTTCTTCTCGAGCTTCCTCTCGTTTCTTCCTTCGTCGTAGAGCGTTTGCAACTCGCGATCCACGCCCCCCCGTCTAGTTTCAACCGTTTTCCATATTTTCTCCTTAATTTTTCTTCAAATTTCAAAACTTCGTTGCTTTTTTTCTTCGAACGCGCACACGTCTCGGCCGGATTTTTTTGGTCAACTTGCCTGAATGGCGAATGAAGGGTGAGTACGACAGATTGTTATAAAATAATGTGGAAAAGAACGGGGTGGGGGGTGGTAGTTCAGTCCGCGAGGGAAGTGAACATCTTTTCACAACGTTGTTTCGAGTGGTGATT